>JAQJVL010003293.1:0-64498 GCA_035578905.1 Stictocephala bisonia | reverse complement strand
AATCCGCACACAGTTACTGATGATAGGGCATCGCTGTAATCAATGAATTCTTAAGTTATTTTATCTTTAATGCTTATTGTTAATACATTACTATTAATCTAGCATATAACGACAATTTCATACAAAAATGGATGAGAGATTAATGTTAAGTAAACATTGTAAATTGCACTAAAGGAAAGAAATAATTGTACGAAATAGTTACAATAATATTACATTCTGGCTTTACAGTTTCTATTAAATCTTAGAAATACGCTTTATTTATTGAAATTTTACATGTTACAATACAGATATAAATCCAATTACATTGCAAAATATTAATAAAAGCTTCTCTACTAATCCTAGTTTACAAGTGGAAATAAATTAAAATATTTTTGTTTCAATCAAAGTCCATGCATCATGGTCCTCATGTCTTCAATAGTATTAAGAAATATATGTATATATAAATATAAACAAATATAAATGGACCTTTTAAACTCATTAAGCTTAAATCTGTAATAAATACATCCCAGGATACACAAAATAACTACACTAACAATACAAATACACCTAAAAATGATGATTTAAATATCTTAGTAACTTTAATTTGAAAGTAACAAGCAGCAATGTTAGAATTCAAAGTAGTGTCTGACACTCGTAGTGAATGAGATCAAGGTCGATGACAACACATCAACACTATCAGGTAGAGCATTGTACAGCTGCATCATAGTATTAATGGGGGAGTGAGCACTAAGATTTGAATGAGCAAAATGAGGTCTGAACAATGCTTGAGTTCTTGATGAGGGGCGGGGTTCATTAAAGTTCAAACGGGCAAGCAGGCCACTGCAGTCCACCTTCCCAACTAACAATTTCTTCAAAAAAGCAAGCAAACTCACACAACGTCGCCTACGCAGGCTCTCGAACTCGAACAATGCTAATAATTCGGCATAAGGTATCAAGTAAGTGTAAACTCGGAATTTTTTAAAATACAAAACCTCAATAACTTGATTTGTATTTGTTCTACCATTTCAATTAAATAACATTGGAAGGGGTTCCAAATTACACAAGCAAACTCAAGTTTTGATCTAATTAAAGCAAAATACACAAGTTTTAATGTTGAGACATTTGCGCAGATTTCATTAAATCTGCATAAAAAAACCATATGTTTTATAAGCTGATTTACAAATATCAATTATTTGACTCGAAAATGACAAAGCAGTATCAAAAATTACCCCCAAATCTTTGAAATTTGAACAGACCGATAAAAAAGTGTTATTTAAGGAGTAATTAAAGTGTACTACATTCGTTGTTTTTCTAGTGTACCTCACTACAACACACTGGTCAGCATTAAATCGCAGACCAGTTTGGCTCCATATGAATAAACGATCTAAGTCATCTTGCAGCAATTCACAATCATTTAATAGTCAATAGTCAATAGTCAAATTTCTTTATTCATTAAGGCACAAAATTTGTACATTGAATAGTGTCACAATTAAGAATAAAAGTATTTTTAAATAATCCAATTTAAAATTTAATGTTTAGCACAATCTAATCCTGTAATTAACAAAATTATAGATCGTATACAATATCTAATGTTCTTACAAACAAGTTTAGCTTAAATGTTTTCAAACTCTTCTATAGAGTATAAAGCTAAATGGGTTAAATGCTCCTTAAGTAGTTTTTTGAACATTCTTCTCATTTTTAAGCTGAACTGGAAGTTTTCCCATGAATTTATTTCCAGCATAAATTGGTTTTTGTTTAAATAATTGTAGGCGATGACACTCTGAGACAAGATTTTGCTTATTTCTTGTGTTGTATTTATGCTGACTGTCCTGTTGTTTGATTATTTGACTGGATTTGAAAAGCATTATTGTTTCAAAGATGTACAATCCAAATACAGTTAAGATTTTTAGTTCAGAAAAGAATTTTTTTACGGATTCAGTAAATTTTAAGTGGATCATTAATCTGAGGGCTCTTTTCTGCAACTTTAATATTTCATTCATATTATTATTTGATGTGGCACCATACAAACATATCCCATATTTTATATGTGAATGTATGTATGCATAGTAAATTTGTTTTAAAATGTCAGTGCTACATAATGAAGACATTTTCTTTAGAGCAAATAAACCTGAGCTAACTTTTTTCAATATATGATCAACATGTAAATTCCAGTTTAAGTTAGTATCAATTAATAACCCCAAAAACTTTATGCTATTAATTTTATCAATTTGTACTTGCTCTATTTCAATGCTCAAATTTACTTGTTTTCTGTTTTGTTTTGTTCTGAAATGTACATAATTAGTTTTTTCAAGATTTAAACTTAAATTACGAGATTTAAAAAAATAATTTATATTGTCCAGTTCAGTATTTGCAATAGTCTCTAATTGAGTCAGTGATTTGTGGGATATTTTCAAATTTGCATCATCAGCATATAAAACCAAGCTGCTCATGGGTGAAAACTCCAGACAGCTATTTACATGTTTTAAATAACAAAGAAAGAGCAGAGGTCCAAGATTTGATCCTTGTGGCACTCCCAACTCAATATTTTGTAATTTAGACCGATATTTTACAATTGTATTGGTTTTTGTTATATGGGAAATTTCTACAAACTGCTTCCTACCAGTAATATACGATTCAAACCATTGTAGTGCCACACCTCTTACGCCAACTTCTTTTAGAATAAACAAAAGCAATGGATGGTTAACACTATCAAACGCTTTTGATAGGTCCATAAAAACTCCAATCACAGTATCTTCTTTATCAATTGAATTTATAATTGAATCTATGAATTGAACCGCTGCTGATATTGTTGATTTTTCTTTTCTATATCCATGCTGATTACTATCCAATTTTTTATTGTTTTCCAAGAATGATAAAAGTCGTCTGTAAACTATTTTTTCATAAATTTTTGAAATTGATGGTAATAAAGATATTGGTCGATAGTTCTTTTTGGATTTTTTATCATTTTTTTTATGGATTGGAATCACCTTTGATATTTTAAGGAAATCTGGAAATTTTCCACAGACCAAGGAAGAGTTTATTAGATGTACCAAAACTTGGCTAAGTTCTCCAGATACAAATTTAAATAGTTTTAAAGGTACCTCATCGTAACCACTAGAACTACTATTTTTAAATGATGATATGATCTCAATAACCTCCTTAATGTTGGTAGGTGATAAATGTAAATTTTGCTCTAAAAGATCGATTTTGTTTAAATGAGAAAAATGTTCTATATTTTCTTTATACATCAAAGAGCATTCATCTTTTTTCAAATTAACTGAATTAACAAAATAATTATTGAAAATATTAGTTATTTCTATTGGATTTATTACTTCTTTATTGTTTTCACTTAAAACTATGTTTGCTTGAAAATTACTACTTTTATTTCCTACTTCAGAATTTATAATGTTCCAAGTAGTTTTTGCTAAGTTACAGGATTTTTGCATTTGTCTATCAAAGTATTCTCTTTTTGTTTTTGCTAATTTTGTTCTATAAATCTTATTTTTTACTTTAGCAATTTTAGAGAGGTTTAGGTTTTTTGTTTCTCTTGCACACTTACACAATTGAATTATTTCTTGTTTTTCGTTTCTTAATTGGTCAGTAATCCAGTTAAAATGTTTGTTTTTTATTTTAAAATTTACCTTTGGAAATGCCAAATTGAAATTATAATAAAAAATATTGTTAAAAACTGTAAACTTTTTCTCAGTGGGAGCCATATAGACTTCATGCCAAGATTCATTTTTCAATAAGTTTTTAAAAAGAGTCTTATTAGGCTGTGAAAAGTTTCTACGGTTTTCATTTAAGAATAAATTCTCTTTCGTTTTATTCACACCATTTAGATGTATTTCTAAAACCTGCCCATCATGATCAGAGAGCATTGTAATAATACCATCGATCTTAATTTGATTTCTATTAAAATTTGTTAAAAAATTATCAATGCTTGATACTGACCCACCTTGAACTCTAGTCGGAAAGTCTACAACATAAAACATTTTATGGCTTTTCAATAAATTTCTTAAATTTGTATGTTCTCTGCTACTTACTAATACATTTAAATTTATGTCTCCAGCAAAAATTAACTTTGATGATATTTTATTTACAATATTAATTAGAATATCCAATCTATCCAAAAAAATACCAACATCTGAACTCGGCGACCTATACAAGCCAACCAGAACAAAACTTAAGCCATTCACAACAAACTTTGTAGCACAAAACTCAAAAACTTTTTCTGTACATAGCATGTCTACATTATGAATAGCCACCTGTTTCCACTCCATTTGCCTTTTACTCATAATGAGGACACCTCCTTTATTCGACTTCTCACGACAAAAATAAGAATTAACTGTATAATTTTTAATATTAAGCCTTTCTATTTGTTCTAATTTCATGTTGTGTTCTGATAAAACTATAATTTCAGGATTCAATTCTTCAGTAATTATTTCAAGGGATTCTAATCTTGTGGCTAAGTTTTCAATATTTTGGTGGAATATATTAATGTATGAACTATTGGGTGCAAGATTTAATTTTAAGTTATTGAAGGTGTTTGAGTTGTTAGGCAGTTTAAAGTAGGAACATTTGGCAGAATATCAGAGTTACTTAAAGACAAAGAATAACAATTAGTTAAATTTCTAGAATGACAGTCTGGAGTGCTCCATCCCTTCCATTCTGATATTGGACTATTCAATAAACTGACTTCCGTCAATGAATACCCATTACTCGAACTGGCACTTTCACTCACAGCCCCCGGTGATGTTGGAATCGCGTGGCTAATCTCCGTTGACAAGTCTATAACGGTTGTTTCGATCTCAATTGGTGATGTCTCCACTGAAGTTTCCATCCTTGCAATGAGTCCAACACAGGATCCTTGATTTTCCCTGATAGATAAAATGTTTCCTATAGTGTCCATTATTAAGAAGCTTAGTTTTCTTCTTCCTCTTGAGTTTAAGTGTAAACCATGTTTGCTGAAATGTGTTCTTTGTAGCTGGTCCAAATCAATTAAGTAGGAAGATTGTACTCGTACTACTAACTCTCTTATATAAGCATTCAGGAGATCAATATCCTCATGAATTGGATCATAAGCATTTATGTCATGTCTTTTAGGGACTGTTGTTATAATGACGGTTTTCTTTTTACTGAGATCCACCAATGCACTCTCTAGTGACTGATATATTGAGGTGAAGTCCTTCTGAAGGGAGTCATTTGTGCCTCCCATAATAACCGCAACATCATCAGTAGAGTTCTTAGCTGCGTCAACAACTTGCATGAGCCTGGCGTTTGGTAAAACAAACCCAAAAGGTTGCACGTCACTTTTTAATTCGTAAATATTTCTACACACTTCCCTGCCTTGACTATCTGAGTAAACTGACAAATTAATTGCCCCACCTGAAAATCTCATACTTTTCTTGTTTAAGGTTTTTGGCTTTAACTCTTGTTTAGGATTTCTTGTATGATTTATCTTCGATCTTATGTTTGACGCCTTGTTATGCAATTCATCTGTCTCTGTCTGACAGTTAATGAGAGGATTAAATTTATTTGAGATAGGGAGCTGTGTATAATTATGAGTAGATGTTCTACTATTCTTATGGTGCTTTGTAACTGCAGTTCTCCATGTCAGTTCATCTTGCCTCCTAGAATCCAGCGTAGGCCCATTCTTTTTATTTAGCAATTTTTCAAATCCTGAACTATTTACCCCATTTTTTTGCTTTTGTTCTAGTTTCCAGGTAAGTCTCTTGTTCTCATTTAATAGGGCATAATACTTTTCCTGTAAACTCTTATTTTTATTTTCACTATGATTTAATATCAAATCTTCAACTGTGCTCTTAGCCATGTTCATATACTGTCTTTTATGTATCATCAGAGCCAGTTGAGCTCTTTTTGTTAAGATTTTTGATTTTTCAATAGGGTGAAACATATTTTTAAAAACAACAGTGTCAAATTTATGTAATTCTTCGTACAATATTTCTGACACTATTGTGTCAGTTGTTAACAGCATGTGAATACCACAATCTACACTATTTGTTTGCTGGGGAACCTGAACTTTGATTATAGGAAAAATACCAGTTGGGTTTATGAAATTACATATTTTTCCTGCAATGTCCAATGCATGCTGATAGTTACAGTCCCCATTAGAATCAAAGTGATAAAACTTTTTTCCTAACAAGTCTAGTAATAGAAGGCTCCAATGGGTCCCAGAACCACCTATATGTTGTATTTCTGTGGAGTTATTGAGTGGAATGAATATTATATTCCTTTTGTGAAGCTGCTGGGGCTGAATAATTTCTTTAATGTCATTAAGGTTTTTTATAGCTAATGCTACTACTGGATTAAGGAAGAAAATTTCCCTGCGATTTACCACTTTGTTATTCAAAATATCATAATATACTTGTATAGTATCGTCTGTAACCCATTTGGACTCAATTAAATTTTCTATAATATTTTCCTTTTGACATGGACCATCTATTTTTTCATGATTTCCTGATATTTCTATAAGGCTTTTAAGAGAACTTTGAATTGATTTTACCGTTAAATCATGATCTGATATTGAGGTTTCGGGGTTTGAAATTGGCAGTTTATTACTTTTTTTCATATCCATATTCTTGACATTTTTCTCAACGACACGTTTATTTGTGTGAATATTTTCTTTAATACCTTTTGGTGTATTTTTGTCTTTACTGAAGCCTACATTTACAGGTAATTTTGCTTTTATGTATGATCTTGTTTTCATGTTTGGACTGTCACTCCTAATAGTAGATATTCCTGATTGTATTTTTTTCATTTTAAAGATTGTTTATATAGTTTTCCACGTTTATTTATTCTTACGTTCAAAAGATAGTTTGTACTATGGGTAATTTAAGATGGATAGTAATAATATTTAGTATTTTTCAGAATAAACAAAATTTGTCAATTAAACATTGAAACAATACAGAGTGAAACAGCTGTCTATTAATTGTTATAGTAACTATGAATGTTTTGTCTGGAGGATACAATAATAATATTAGTATTTTTCAGAATAATAAAATGTGTCAATCAAACACTGAAACAATACAGAGTGAAATAGCTGTCTATTAATTGTTAGTAACTATGAATATTTTGTCTGGACTCTGAAGGTGAACAGCTGTTTTAATGTAGTTGACTCTTCACTTTTGTCAGCTGTTGTCTGACAAGTTGTTTGTGTAAACGTGTTTGCTCACTAGTCAACTGAGCTTTTATTCAGTGCACTATTAAATAATGTTCCCTCACATAATAATTTTTTAAAAAAATATGAAAATGAAAATTTATTCTTGACCAATTATTAAATTAACACTCCAAAACCAAATTATGCAATCCTACAGATTTTAAGCAAAAAATACCAGCTTCCAAGAAACATGTGCTTCTAACTCAGAATAAGTAAGTGCACTTTTAATTTAAAAATTTATATTTTAATTATTGCTGGGTGATATATTTAAATATTTAAATTATAAATAAATAATTAATGTATTATTTCAATGTGTCACTAGCACTCAAAATAACTGTCAAATATGTTAAAATCAATATTTAAACACTAGTACTTATCACCCATACAGCCACCTCAGCCATCTTCAACATTCTCCAATTTTTTAAAGTTTTGACCTCACGAAATATTTTCATATCGTCTGTGTACAACAAGACTTTACTATTTTTCACACACTTATCAATGTTGTTTATAAATAAAATGAATAATAATGGGCCAAGGTTGGAGCCCTGAGGCACACCAGATTGAACATAAAATTCGTTTGAAAAACACCCATTATATGTCACTATCTGCTTTCTTTTTCCAAGGTATGATGAAAAAAATTTAATAGCATTTTCCGAGAACCCAAAAAATAAAAATTTTTTCAATAATTACAAATGATTGACCTTATCAAAAGCTTTTGAGAAATCAGTATAAACCACATCTGGAGTTGATAAAAAGTGACTGGTCTATAATTTTTAATATCGCTTTTCAAGCCTTTTTTAAAAATTGGAACTACTTTGGTTAGTTTCCAGCGCTCAGGAAAGTAATTTAATTTAATCGAGACATTAAACAAGTGTTTTAAAGGAATTAATAGAGACTCAATGCAACCTTTAAAGATAAAAGAGGGAATGCCGTCTGGACCAAATGATCGCTTGGACTTGAGTTTTTTAAATGCTAACAACATCTCCTGATCTGTAACAGTATCTAGTGTAAAACAGTCAATATCGGAATGAACAGGAGAGCCCAGCACCATGGTCGCCAGCTGATCACAGTCCAGGGTAGAGTTATCATACACTGATCTAAAATACTGAGCAAAGGCCTCTGCTATCTTTACACTACCCTCTACCTCCCCCCCATCCACAGTCATTGTTGTTGTCCCGCTATCAGTCGACCTCAACCTCCTCACCGCACTCCAGAATGACATAGGATTGTTGACAATGTCTTGTTCTAAAGAGGAAGTATAATTTAGATAATCAATGTTTATACACCGCTTTGATTCAGCTCTAATCAATTTATATTAACCGAACATACAAACACTGGTTAAAACACAATTTACAACACAAGACACTGTGACAATACTTACTCCACACATCAGTCACTAAGGCTAACTACTTGACAAATAAACAGGTATATAATAGAACCCATACAGCACTGCAAATCACAAACACTGAGACATGGGACTAGCTTGAAAGACAATGATCATTTACCTCTTGTACACTGTTGGTAACTCTAAACCAGGGTTCCTCACTAGGATTTCATGAAGAGCCTTATTACTTTTCTCAAAATAATCTAAAAGCCACAAATACACACACACACACACACACATATATATATATGTTTTCTAGCTCGCATTTCGTCTATTTCTCTGCTATTAATTTAGTATTTAGTGCATTATAACAAAGACGAACCATTCTAAAAATGTTTGACGGCTTATAAAAATGCCAAAGCGGTTGCATTTCAATAAATCATTGCAGTTTTAAACATTTCAAGGACAGCAAAAGATTGTGGCAAGGGCCACATGCGGCCCAAGGGCCGCATAGTGAGTATCCCTGCTCTAAACTAAACATACGGTATTCAAGTAACTAATATAAATATTGACTCGTAGGATAAAGAAACACACCAAAAGTAAAACTATGATTGGGTGAGTAAAAGGTAACCTCTTTGACGTTTTGAGGTTATGTTGCTGTTGTTGATAGAGGGCTTGTTTACCTTTCTCCTTGAAGTGGACAGACGGACCAAAGAGAACAAATAACCCATGAACCATAAACTTGTAAGAGGTGCCATGCAAAAAAGGAAGGAAGGAAGAAAGTCCTGGCTTATGCTGCAGCAATAACAAGGTTTATATTCCTTCTATTCACTACCATCCTCAGTCTCAACATTTTGCCTCAACCAAAGACCAACCAAAGACGTCTGGAGTCAGGCACCGAGATATAACTTCTTTTTCCATGCATATGTCTTGATGAGTTATCTGTTTTCTATGCATTGATTGGGTGACAAGCACAGGATATATGTAGGGAATAGTTTATTAATTTATTGTTACTGTTAACTATGTTTGCTCGCCTTGTATTACTAATTTACTACTAGTATATTATTTATTGTTATTGGTTAATAATAATTTATTTATTTCATATGTTACTTTATTATTGCTAGGTATTTATTTGCAGCAGGATAGATCTGCAGTTGCTTGAAAAGAGAAAATTATGCTGTTGCCTGCCCCTGAACCGCCACAGTAATTAAAATTGTTATAAAATTCAATCCTGTATATTTCAAGTGTAAGAAATGGACCCCACCGGCAAGTTTTTTGTAACTTGGTGGGGCCAAACAATTGTAAACAAATTGTTAATAAATAAATATATATTCATTCAACAGATATTCAAATTTTAGTTTTTTATACTGCTTGCGTAACCTTTCTTTCCTTTTGATAATTTGTATTGTACCATATGAAAACCAAAGAGGATATTTAATTTTTTTCTGCCTAGACAAAGGTTCATTTATCTTAGAAAACAATAAACTATAAAACATATTAACACCCTCATTAACATCACACGTTTTTAACACATTTCCCCAGTTCAGACTATTAACTGAATTATAAAGAGCCAAATAATCACCTTGTCTAAAATTATACCCACAATCGTTAGTAAAAAAACCTTTTACTAACACATTCAAAATTAATAAGCAATAGCGGGTGATAAATATCCAATCTAACCAAAGGCTCTTCTTCAACCACGTCTAGATCAGGTATATCAGTCAAGACTAGATCCAAAGTTCTCCCAGAACAATTTAAAACATTGTTCTTTAATTTAAGATTAAACATTTGAATAGAAAACAATAATTGTCTGCACGTTTCTCCTCCATCCGTTAAATTAAAATTAATTCCAGTAATTGCTGGAACATTAAAATCCCCAACGACTAAAACCTATTCAATTTTGGAAAGTTTAAAGTGTTCTAACTTTTCGAAAAACCCTTTATATAGTGAAATTGACGAATTTGGAGGAAAATATGCTACACTAGAATAATAGAAAAAGATTTATTCAAATTAATTCGCACCCAGACGTGTTCCTCACTAGTGTAACACCTGACACCTTGATGAGGGTACTTACACACCAGCTGGGAGAAATAACTCACAAAAACTGATGGTTCACCACACTGACTAGGTTCGCGGACTTTACCGGAGTGTATTCCGTATACTGAATTTAATGAATTATACACAATATTACCTAAAACATGGTGCTGGTTGGCCTAATAGATGGATCGGTTGGGAGCTTTTTTTTTTATTGAAAACAGCAACACAATTATAAGTAATATGAGTGTTTTATTAATAAAATTGATAAGTTTTAGTGAAGCTAGAACCTTGACACAAGTTAATTTACAAGTTCACAGTTAGTATGAAATCTTTTAAAATAAACAATATAAAATTATTATAATTTGTAGTTTGTTAACAACGTGGTTATTCTAAGATACAACAATTTAAATTCCAACAAATCTAATTTCAATTAATAATTAACGGCGCTTGCCATTGTCTGTGCTGTCTCTAAATGAATTTAGAATTTAGTTACGGTTACAAATTAAACATGGTTACCGAAAACTAATACACGAATTTACATAAATTGAACAGACATGGCAAGCCCGGGAATCAAAGGGAAACCGCGCTACTTACTACATGTACTCACGATCACGGTTGCAGACAGACAGACCGAAACGGCTGGCTTCATCCCCAAGCCAGTATTAGAAATATTGTCAACCAATCACGCGAAAGAACGTTTAATCGTATGACTTTCTAGGCTGTATGGTGCTGCACTCCAGCCCTGAACGATTCACCAAGTAACTAACATTGGCATGTTAGGGTTACTGGAACATTACAATATCTCTCAGTTTTCGAGTCGTGGGCTGCAATTGGAAATCACGTGACATCACGCCACCACATTCCATACTGGCCTGGTACAGATAAATCAATGCTTTTGCCTTTCCCACTGAACCCAATATTCACTCATATTAATTTAAAATGGTGTAACAAAAACTAAAGGGAGGCATAATTTAATTATTATTATTGAATTTGAAGTTACATTAAAACACAAAAACAAATAGAGGGTGTAATTTATTTTATTTTATTTAGACGGCCCACAAAGGTGGTATTTTCATTTATTTATTCAATAAATTAACGGGCCGTCACACTAGTTTCTAAACTATAAATGCGACTAGAATTTAAATTATTTTTTGCTGCTACCAGGACACCCCCACCCATTATACCTGGACCTCCTCTATCCCTCCTGTATACTTTATAGTAATCATTAAACAATTCTGAGGAACTTATAGACTTGTTAAGCCATGTTTCTGTAAGTGCAATGATTTTATAACTGTTATTCATGTCACCCAATCTAAAATCCAGTGTTTTGGTCCTAAGACCCCTCACATTTTGATAATAAATATTCATGTTACTACCCATTATTTACAATTAGAACAAATTACAAAATACCTAAAAAAGTCGGTATTTGTTTCTTAACTAGTTTAAATGAAACAGTAGGTAATAGAAAATTTATAAACTAACACCTAACACAGAAATATAAATAACATATGCAATAATAAATAATAACAATTAAAACACACATGCATATCTATAATAAATAGGAAGATTAAATACGTTATAAGTAACACATGCATATTTATAATAAACAGAATTAATAAATTAATTAGAAATAAAACAAACTCTGACGATGCGATGACAGCAGCTAGCAGCTCAACCGTCGGTGTGACTCTCCTCATCCTTCTTGTGCCTCTCCTCATTCTTCACCGATTCTGTCACTGGTTACCTTCCGCGGGACATGTCTCAGGCGCTGCAAGTCCGAGTGGTCTTCCATCAACACAGGTCGATCTCCTTCTGATTTCCGCAGAAATATCTTTCCAATGGCGGTGATCCACACAAATTTATAACGCAGCTCATCCTTCAGTTTGCGAGTGTCTGCCCACAGAATTCTTGTTTCACGAGTCATCGCCAGGTTCACATACACTGTTAGATCACTGGAGAAGCCCAAGTTTGAAGCCGAGAAGCCTTTCTTCTTAATGGCCAGGCGGCGTACTTGCTCCATGTCAAAGCGGCGACAAAACTTCACTATAATGTGTCTTGGACCATTTCTCCCGGGAATGGGAGCCAATCGATGTGCCGCGTCGATCATTGTAGGAACCATGTTGAGTCCCAAGACACCAGCCACTGCCATTACCAAATCAGTCACATTTTCCGTTTTACTATCCGGGACTCCTTGAATCCCTAAACAATTGCTTTTTAAGTACTGCGCACTAGCATTGAGTTTTTTCTTCAGGATAGAGACCTCTTGCCTGAGCGAAATGTTGTCACTTTTTAACGTGTCAGTGCTTTCATCGTGAATTTTCTCTTTGTTGTTAGTATGTTCTAAATTATTTTCGACATCGGTCAGCTTTTCAGAATTGCTTTTCAGAAAGCTTTGTGTAACTAATTAATAGACTTTAAACTCTGTGCAAATATTTACAGGTTTTAATTAATGTTTACATCGGGCTAAGAAAAAAATAATGATACTGGAACTTTATTTATACGACCGAGCCAAATTAAAATTAATTATTATTTCCTAAGCACTACTTTATCAAGTTTATTCTTATATTTATTTTATTTCTTGCAATTAACTCCTATGATAAAATAAGTTTTTAATTTTATTAGTTGTTGGTTATTATTGCTGTGATACTTAAATGATTTCCTGTAATTATTTAAACTATAGTAATCTTTTCCCATTATTTTATTCTAAGTAAGGATTCTCCAAAATTTGTTTGAAAATTACTGCTGAAGTGTATTTATACAAGGTGTGTTTTTAAAGAAAGTACCGTTTTGATATAAAAAAACAAAAATTAAATCTTTTCCAAAAATAATTTATTTACCTGAAAAGCCATACTTTACTCCTCTACATAATTCCCATTAATATTAAGGCACTTATTGTATCATGGGACCAGCTTTTGTATGCCATCGTCAATTTTGGGCCCACTGCTGTTTATAGCCTACATTAACGACTTGCCCGCTTTTTTCTCTGAAAAAATGTGTACCTTCACCTTATACGCAGATGATACAACTGCTCTTTTAAAACGAAATTCATTAAGCAAACTTAAAGATGACATTAATGGTGTCATTGATATGGTCAATGATTGGTTTTCTGCTCACGGTATGCAACTGAATAAGGATAAAACAAATATTTTACAATTTAAGTTAAGAAATAATCCTAATGAGTCTTTAATAAGTAATACTAAAATAGTAAAATTTTTGGGTTTACATCTCGACTCAAAATTAAGCTGGTCTGGCCATATTGCTTATCTTAATAGGAAACTAAATTCAGTGAGATATGGTTTAGGTATATTAAGTAAAGTAACATCAATGGAAGTCTGCCTGTCGGTCTATTATGCACATGTACAGTCTCTATTGAGTTATGGCATTATTCTATGGGGTAGTGCAGTTGATGTTGTAACGATATTCCTGCGTCAGAAATCTATCCTGAGGGCAATTTTTCATTTAAAATCAAGAACTAGTTGTAAACCTTTTTTTAAAAAATTTAATATACTCACTTTACCATCTCTATACATATTAGAGATGGTACATAAAATACACAAATCTTGTACATAAAAATTCAATGTATTTTGAAAACTATAAGTTTAGTCATGGTTATAATACAAGTAATCACAATAAAATGTTTCATTATCCTAACCACAAATATAGCAAATATGGAGCTGGCCCTCTTTATATGGGTCTAAAAATATACAACCATATTCCTCATTCTTATAAAGATCTTTCTGTAGTAAAATGTACATCTAAGTTAAAAGGGACACTTTCTCAAAAAGTTTATTATATAACATTCATGATTTTTTTAAAGATTGTATTATTTAATATTGATTAACTATTTGTCTAATTTTCTGTGATCTGTATAAATTTATTCATATTTAGCAACAAAACTGATATTCTTTTAACATATTTGTATTAGGTAGTTAGTATTAGATATTTAGGAGAAATACTGTTAGTTTTCTAACAAACTTGACTATGTACCAGCTTGTGTATTACTCTGTAATAATTTAACAGGCGTTCATGTACAATAAAGACCTGTGTATTGTCTATTGTCAAAGAAGGTTGACGCCTGATTAGACAACCACTGCTTCACAGTCGTTTTTACTTCGTCATTATCGGAATGGCGCTGCCCCGCCAGATGCGTCTTCAAGTGCAGAAACAAATGGTAGTCGCTCGGCTCTAGATCGGGACTGTATGGAGGGTGGTTCAATTGTTCCGAGCCAAAAGAAGTGCCTGATTTTTTCCCAGAAATAAATGTCAATAGTGCATTATTTACAAAACCATCTTCGTTTCCGGCATGAACAATGATTATTCTCTCGCCCTTACTAATTGGGGTTTTTAAACCTGCCTCGCTTCCATCACTCCAACTCAAGAGTTTTGTGTGTGTAGAATGAACGTATGTTTCGTCCATATAGATTACAGGCCTACCTTCCGATCGATAACTTTGGACACTTCTTAAATATTTCAAACGTAGTTCCCTTATATCACTTTTTTCAATTAATATTTTTCTGTTATTGACTGATTTCCTCCAGCGAAAATTTAGCTTGTGCAGAACCTTACCAAGCAACCATTTACTCCCAGTAAAATTAATTTTTTTTTCTCAGAACTGGCAGTAGAGTTTTTATCGTAGGTCGTTCACCGTTAATTTTGTGGAACTTATTTACAGTTCGTCTGACTACGCACAGATCAAAGTCATCTAGCTCCGTTTTGCTCTTTAATCTGTGCCTATTTTTATTTGGAGTATTAAACTTGGTTCCAGTCTGGACAACGGTTCTGTTTTCTGCAACTATTCTCTTTACAGACGTCAGGGATATACCTGTGGCTTCTGCTACACGACATTGAACCTGCTTTATATTTATTGCAGCTCCAGTTTCCGCTTCACGTTTCTTAAACTTATACACATTTGCAATAATCTCTCGACTTTGGCTATGCAATACTTTTCGTCCTCCAATTAGTTTACGGTGCTGCTGAGCTTCCATTTAATATCGATATAAACAAAATAACAATAATCAATCACTACATAACACACTAAAGAACGACAGAACAGGCACGTGAACGCTATATGTAGGCGCGACGGAACGATTCGTCACTAAGGATAGCCAGCAGTGAACTGAGCCAGCCGCTACCCCCACTCCTAAGTCTGAGCGTTAGTCTACTGCGCATCTTTGGCCCACGGCTCTTGCTGTACCTGCTCAGGTGTATAAGGAAATAGTTTACTCTCTACACTTGTGAACCAATAACATGTACAGTGTCTGTTTAGTGCAACAAACTTGAGGGGAAGGTATAAGGAGATAGTTTACTCTCTACACTTGTGAACCAATAACATGTACAGTGTCTGTTTAGTGCAACAAACTTGAGGCGAAGGTATAAGGAGATAGTTTACTCTCTACACTTGTGAACCAATAACATGTACAGTGTCTGTTTAGTGCAACAAACTTGAGGCGAAGGTATAAGGAGATAGTTTACTCTCTACACTTGTGAACCAATAACATCCTGTATATCCCAGCACCAACTGCTCATCGCCGCCTTTGTTGTAATTCTCCATGGGTTCATCAGATAAAACCTGAATATTCTAATTGGGGAGGTATATATGTTGGTAAAAATCATTCCCAATCAGACTTTCCAGTATGACTGCGATGGTATGTCTGTATTTGGTTACTGCCTGCTTGAATGAGGTTATGAGGTACACATGCTGCCCGGTTGTAGCTCCGAGATTTTTGTATATTGTGACATCTTGCAGTTGTTTAGCTTGGAGCGAAGAGACTCAATGTTTATGGCATTGTAGGTCACTAATGGAAGTGGTGACTCAAGCAGCTTACATTCGAGGTTTTATACACTGCTTTGTTGCTTTGAGCGATGGTATACGGGGGAAAAAAAACCACCTACCACTAATAATCACAGTGAAAGTTGTTTTCACCCAACTATATTTTAGACTTCTTATTGATGCATTTTCACAGGCGTTTTCCATTCTTGAACACAATTCTGTCATTAGGAAATAACTTGAACATTTTAACTGAAACATACCAACTTACACTCCACTTCTATGGAGAAGCTTTGTATAACTCAAATAATGTAATGGATCAGTAATGGATTAAAAAATGTAACTTGCTAATTTTAATAGTTTTTTTTATCAACACTATGTAAAGTATGCTTGTACATGCAATACCTTTTTGGGATTATAATATCAACAATTGCCTCGTTACAGTTCCAGTAGAAGATAGAGCAATGGGCTGAAGGTTGGAGTTACATTTTAAGATTTGTCAACAATCAAGGTGCAATACCTTGGTAAAGTAAATACCCCTGAGTCAGGTTCTTAGCTTTTTTTCTAAGACTACAGTTATTCCATTCACTCTTTATGTTTATAATGTAAATCATAATACTATTAACTTTTAATAGTCTATTAATTTGTCATATTATGTAAATAGATCCATTCAATTGTTAAAAAGTTTAAAAAGGTGATATATTTATTTATTTATTTATAGAGTTAATAGATAGTAGACTGTTTTTTGACACATACCAAAGTTTTGACGAATGGTGCAAAAGCGTAAAATATTTAGATAGTAGGGGTAGTATAGAAATAGTTTACCTTAACATAAGATCAATTAGAAAGCACTGGGATAATTTGAAAATACAATTAGCAATAGGTAATGTTACTGTTGATCTACTGATTTTATCTGAGGTGTCCTGTGACCTAAACGAAATAGCTGTATTTAATTTGGAAAATTTCACAAAAATTGTTAAACTACGGGAAAACAAAGACGGAGGGGGCCTGGTTATGTATGTAAATAGTAAAACTTTGAACTTTACTCCTACAGATTTGCATGAAATTGTAACGTATGAACACATAACTGGAGAGCTGGAGATAATTGGGTCCAGTAGCCGAGGCAAACTTGGAATCCACGCAGTGTATAGACCCCCCACCTCCTCTAGCGGATTTCCCCTTCCTCAAGCTATTCAGGAATTTGAAACTACTTTACAAGCATTAAACTCATATAAAAATTTAATATTCATTGGAGATACTAACATAAACAGTAAAGATAAAGACAATTTAAATGTACACAGATATGAAGCTGTTCTGGCAACCTGGGGTATGGAAAGAGCAATTTGGGATTACACCAGAGAAGAAATTAGACTGGATACTGTTGTAAAATCATGCATTGATCATATTTATTACAACTTTGATAGGCCTATTGAAAATATTTTTTCTGGTGTTATAAAAACAAAGATCTCAGACCACTATCCTATAATTGCTAGAATTGTAATGGAGGAAGGAGGAAAAGGAGACGCAGAGGTAGAAAAATTTGAAAAAATAAATGAATCGCTGCTTAAAGAGAGATTGTTACGAGAAAACTGGGATTTAATTGCAGAAAACAATGTTAACAGAGGGTTTGAAGAGTTAATTAGGAAATTTAGACTTAATTATGAAAAATCTAAAGTAACAATCACTAAGAAAGGTGGTGGGGAAACTGGGCAAAGCCAAAAGTCAAATATTTTGAAAAAAGAATGGATGACACATAGAATTTTGCAATTAATTAAGGAAAGGGATAGAATTTTTCATCTTTGGAAAGGGGACCCCTCAAATCAAGGACACAGAAACCTGTATAAACGTCTTAGAAACAAAGTAAACAGTGAAATAAGATATAACAAAAATAATTTTTATAGGCAATTGTTTGAAAAGAATAAATATGATGCAAAAAAAGTATGGCAAAATGTGAATAATTTACTTGGTAGAGAGAAAAAAGGTAATATTGACAGGACAGTTGAAACAGCTATGGGAAAAATTATGAGTAAAAATCAAATAACTAATGGCTTTGCTCAGTATTTTGTGGAAGGGGTAGAGTGTTTAAAACATACATGCAATTTCAATCAAAATCATGATATTATGCTCACTGACAATAATTTGAGATCTCAAAATAAAAAGCCTGAATATTTTCTACAAATACCGAAAGCTACCAAGGAGATAATTTTGAATATAATTAAAAAAATGAATAAAGACAAGGCACCTGGTGTTGATCAAATTAGAATGAAAGATTTACAGCTGATTGCGGATATAATAGCAGAACCTTTGGCCAGACTAATAAATAAATCAATAACTGAGGGTATATTTCCAGAATGTTTGAAAAAGGCAGTAATTAGACCAATACATAAAAGCAAAAGCAAGAAAGAATTTTATAATTATAGACCAGTGGCTATTCTTAGTAGTATTGATAAGATATTTGAAAAATATGTATCAGAAGTCCTGAATAAATACCTGATGGAAAATAATATCCTAAATCGCAGGCAGTTTGGTTTTAGAAAAAAGCTCAATACCCAGCTTGCCTTGGAGGAATTTGCAAATGAAGCAAATGAAGTGATGGATTCTAAAAGTCATGGATTGGGCCTATTTATTGACTTCTCCAAGGCGTTTGACACCGTTGAGCATAAACTAATTTGTAAAGCGTTGGAGAGGATAGGTGTGAGGGGTCCCTATCTAAATTGGTTTAAGAGTTACTTACATAATAGAACATTTGTAGTAAAGTTATTTAACAATTTCAGTGATGAAAAATATATTAATTATGGAGTACCCCAGGGTAGCCAGCTTGGACCGACATTATTTATCATATATCTAAATGAAATACTGAATCAAATGAAGAACTGTCAGATATGGGCCTATGCAGATGATATTTTGTTATTAGCAGTGAACAGAGATTTAAATATAGCTGAAAGACATTTACAAGATGATTTTAAAACTTTTACCAAGTGGGCTCATGATAATGGTTTGGTGATAAACAGTAAAAAAACCTGCATAATGCATTTCTGTCCAAAAAACATGAAATTTGATAACAACATCAAAATTGCATATCATAATTGCAAATGTCTACACAACATAGAAAACTGTAACTGTGAAAACATAACGATGGTGGAGAAGACAAAATATTTGGGTCTAACGGTTGACAATAGATTGACATGGAAGGATCATGTGTCCACGTTACGTAAAAAACTTAATCCATGTGTAGCTGTCATGTATAGATTAAAAAATAAAGTAAACCAAAAGGTTAAAATTAGTGTTTATAAGGCACTTATTGAGTCAAATATGAGGTATGGTGTGTCAGTATGGGGGACAGCAGCAGAATGTCATCTTAATTCAATAAATATGCTTCAAAAAAGAGTTTTGAAGACTCTCTTTAAAAGCAATATTGGTCCCAACCTAGGCATAGATGAGAATAATGAGTTTATTTGCATGGGCCTATTAACAGCTAAAGGTCTTTACATACTTAATATGTTAATTAAATACTTTGGAGAGAGTGAATATAAGATACCGTACAGTAGAACATTTAACACAAGGAGAGTGATTAAATATGTAACTCCAACTCCTCGTACACTGTATGGTAAAAGATTGCCAAAATATACTGTTCCCCATTTATTCAATCAGCTACCAAATAATATTGAAGAAGTTAGCAGTATGAATTATTATAAGGAAAAAGTTAGGCTATGGCTATCTGAGACTACTCTGTTGATGTGAGACTAACTATAAACTTACCTGAACCGATATCCACTAGAATGGATAGTGACCATAAACAACAAAACACATTATCACTATTACTGCACTATCACTGCACTATTACTTCACTATCACTTCACGGTCACTAATGATTAAGTACAAACAAACACATACAAACACTGGTTAAAACACAATTTACAACACAAGACACTGCGACAATACTTACTCCACACATCAGTCACTAAGGCTAACTACTTGACAAATAAACAGGTATATAATAGAACCCATACAGCACTGCAAATCACAGACACTGAGACATAGGACTAGCTTGAAAGACAATGATCATATACCTTGTACACTGTTGGTAACTCTAAACATACACGGTATTCAAGTAAATAATATAAATATTGACTCATAGGGTAAAGAAACACACCAAAAGTAAAACTATGATTGGGCGAGTAAAAGGTAACCTCTTTGACTTTTTGAGGTTATGTTGCTGTTGTGATGGAGGGCTTGTTTACATTTCTCCTTGAGGTGGACATACGGTCCAAAGACGTCTGGAGACAGGCACAGAGATATTACTTCTTTTTCCATGACATCTTGATGAGTTATCTGTTTTCTATGCATTGATTGGGTGACAAGCACAGGATATATGTAGGGAATAGTTTATTAATTTATTGTTACTGTTAACTATGTTTGCTCGCCTTGTATTACTAAATTACTACTAGTATATTATTTATTGTTATTGGTTATTGATTATTTATATCATATGTTACTTTATTATTGCTAGGTATTTATTTGCAGCAGGATAGATCTGCAGTTGCTTGTAAAGAGAAAATTATGATAAGTTGCCTGCCCCTGAACCGCCACAGTAATTAAAAATGTTACAAATTCCAATACTGTATATTTAACGAGTAAGAAATGGACCCCACCGACAAGTTTTTTGTAACTTGGTGGGGCCAAACAATTGTAAACAAATTGTTAATAAATAAATAAATAAAATAAAAATTATGAGTAAAAGTTTGTTATTGTAAAATCTATACTATAGACATAATAAACTCAACTTTTAATTATTTTTAGTCATTGTATTTAACAATGGATTATTGTTATTTATAAAAATTGGTGTCACCCTCTTTATTTGATGGCGCCATATCATTCCTCAGGCTCAAGCGTCACATAACCTCAAACAGGCTTGTTACCATAGGGTCTCATCTATGTGCAAAGACTGATCGCAGTTCTCCTGGTTTTCCCTCTTTCTCCCTCACGATTACCGCATTTTCCCATCGTATTCCCATGGAATTCACCGAAAACGTCTCCCCACTACCTATCTCAGCCAATAGGAAACGGGTTAGTGGGGAGAATGGGAGAAATCCGCTATAAGAGTAATGGACCGTTCTTGCGCAACTCATAAGCTTCTTATCTATATAATGAGCATCAATAAGAAGCTTTAGAGGAGGGGCTGACGCGAAGCTTATGGGAAAAAATTTAAAAAATAGAAACAATACGTGTGTGATGTCATGATCTCTGAAAAGAAATGAAAACTAAAATAGGTTTGGACGGACCCAGTGAAAAGATTGCTGACAGTGAAACGTTTTTGCATTGCTACCGCGTCGACCGACAGAAGTTTGAAACACGAAAATAGTTTTGAACCACCTTGGTACAAAGATCACTACCAGTAAAACGTTTTTGCACTTGTCACCGCATTGAACCTACACCACACAACAGAACATGGCCGGCCGGTGTGACGTCACAAAATCAGAAATTGTGTGAAAACTAGAATAGGTTTGGACGGACTCGGCGAAAAGGTCGCTGACAGTGAAACGTTTTATAAAGGAAGCTATTAGTTCTCACTGTACTACAAATATACTACTGACAATAGAATTGTCATTAATTATGTTAACCCTTTGCACTCCTCAGTCCATGATACCAGGACAGTGCACATTTTCAGTCTGCAGACTACTGATTTCATAGAAAGCATGGACTAGTAGTCAAGGTCACTGGTAGCTGAACTTGACCTAGATTGCATTTCAACTGACTCAGGTTCAAATCCAGCGTGAGACTTCACTTTTTGCTGAAGCGAGAGAGAGAGAGAAGAAAAAAAGAAGAAAATATTTAATTGTAATAGCTTATATATTGTTTTAGATGTTCAATCTAGCTGTGGATTTTTTGTAAATATTGTATATCATAACTGTATATTTTAAGTAAATTATTATTGTATGTTACTGTAGAACTGACATCTTGATTACTGTCATAACTATATAACGACGGTATTGCAATTTTTAGGAATTATATTGTAGACAGCCCACACTTCGATATACCTATTTTAATACTTTACTTTTTAATTTATAACTAATGTCTAACAATTAATATAGGGACAGACATGGGTGTCAACAATGTCAAAAAAGCACCAACCGGCTGGAAACGAACTGAATCTGTTCGGAAAAAAGGTCCAAAAAGGGTGGATGTATATTATTATTCACCAAAAGGCAAGATGTTCAGGTCAAAAAAAGAAGTAGAGAAGTATATTGGAGATCATAATCTTTCCCTAGACATAAATGACTTTAATTTTAAACCAACTAAAACCCCAAGTAAAAGCTCCTCACTTGAAGAACGAATCCAAATCTCAAGTGAGCAAAAAAATGAGCATGAGTTAAAATTGAATATGAGTTCAGTAATAACACACTCACCCCCAGATAATAACAACTCATTATTTAATGAAGTTTCTACAAACGAAAAAAATGACAAATTACAAGAAGTAGTAATCAATAACAATGATGTAACACCTAAAAGTATAATTGCAAAACAAACAACTGTAAAAATTTATGTAGTACGCCTGTGGAGGTTAACCAAAATGATCTATCACTGAGTTCGTTCACTGATAAAACAACCGATAGCTCTAAACTAGACACACAAAATGACGAGGTAAATGATAAAAATGCAGGGCAAAGATTAACTAACACTACAGATAATAGTGTAATGAACAATGGTAATTCAGATTCACAAATTAAGGAAAAAATTGTGGAAGTTCTTGAGTCAAGGTGGATTTTGGATGATGTAAAAAATTATTTTGACATTTTTAATCATATAAAAATCCAACCACAAGCATATTTCCTCGAGCCTGTAGTCGCAGTAGCAATAAAAAATCTTCAGGATTATGAAACCCATGTGCCCATTTCATTAAAAGAAAAATCATTTGTATTTATTCCCGTGAATGACTCCTCTGAAATTCAAGATATTAGTGGGTCTGGCACACACTGGAGCTTATTTCTATGGGATGTAAAGCAAAACACCTTCTATCACTTTGATTCCTTGAATAGCTATAATTTTTCTCATGCAGAAGTTATCTCAAAGAAAATAAACAAGACTATCAACCCTCTAGTTGAACCAACTTTAATAAAAGTAAAAACTCCACAACAGAACAACAACCATGACTGTGGAATACACATGCTTTGCACTGTTGATAATATTATTAATAAAGTCATCCAAGACAAGACCAATTTAAATATGTATTGTTTAGAAAGTCTACTCCACCCCCTTTCTGAAGCTGATATCCTGACTAAAAGAAGTCAACTGGCTCTGTTAATGCATAAAGGCCAATATCTGAATCTAACGACAAATACAATAAAAGAAATAATCTTCAGTAGTATTCGTAAACTGGGAAATAATGAAGTACCTGCCCCAAATAAAACCAAAAATACGAACACATTTGGCTGTACTCAACAAAATCAAATCTGCAGTGACAAATCACTAACGAAAAATAGAAAGTACAATGAATGGACAATACAAACCAGTAGAAAGCATAGAAGAACTTGGAGACCACCCACATTAAACTATGAAGCATTACCTACTTTTACTACAAACTACTTTGAAATATTAAATGAAGAAGAAGGGGCTATTGATTATACAGAGGAAGTAAAGGAAAATCAACAGAGAATGTACTCAAGGAACAGTATAAATCATAACTACAAAAATACCCCAGAAAATGTCAAACTAAAAAAACATTCCATGAGATTTGGAAAGAAGATCAACCTGTCTATCTATTCAGACAGCCAGGGCAGAGATGTATGGCAAAAGCTCGATGAAATAAGCAAGGAGGAGTTGAGCTCATTTGGAATGGTCCTACCAAACGCCAGTCTCATGCTAGTGCTTGACTCGGCAAAAAACTCTAAGGATGAGGTTCTATTCATACTTGGAGGCTCTAATGACACACTGAAGGGTGACCTATATCCTATTTACAAAAATCTAGAGAATAGTCTTACTGAACTAAGCAAAACCATAACCGTGCTGATATCTACAATACCACATAGATTTGATAAAGGTCACTATGACTGTATTCACAACAAAGTATCCTTACTTAACAACTATTTAAGAGAATTAGTGGCCCGAATTGATAAAACCTTTTTAATCGATCTTGATCAACTCAAAAGGTCCCACTATAGCAGGCATGGGCTGCACTTGCATAGCAGTGGAAAAACTAAACTGGCTCATCTTATTGTTGATAGACTGTATGACATATACGTACAAAATAATGGGACAAAACTGAATAAAAACTTACCAACTGGTGAGAATGAACCATTTAAACTTAATATAGAAGGGAAAAAAGGACAAATCAGTGTGGTCGAAGAAGACATGAGGAACATAATCAAAACTCTACGCAGTAATAACAAATTAGCCTTTGCACACTGCATCTCTGCAGATATAAACAACAACAGAGATATGAGTGCAGGGGTGGCTACTATCTTTAAGGAACAGTTTGGCAAACCAGAAGCATCTAACTTTATAAATGATCATCTAGCTTAACAAAAAACTAAAGAAGGTGCATCAGTGTATAGCTTAGTTACAAAACAAGAATACTTTGGTAAACCAACATTAAATAATTATGACACGGCCTTTGCTGAACTTATAAAAGATTTTAAAAGTCGAGGTCTAACATATCTCATTTGCTCGCCAATGGGATGTGTAAGAGATCTCATTCCCATAAAGCATTTTACCTCTAAAATAAAAGAATTTCAAAAGAGAACTGATGCTTCCGTACATATTATTTCCTACAATGAGCAATCAAGGATACAGCTTTACAATGGACTTCCTTTTGATGACTTTATTAACAGATTGAAAACCCACACTACTGGGACCTTTTACTTGACAAACAGTACGGAAAATGATGAACTAACGAGTAACAGCAATATATTGCTTACCCCCTCTCCAGAGAAGGCGGAAACCACCATTGTTCATACAGAAGAGAAATATGTAACAAGAACTGAAGGTCCTCCTACTAAAGCTGATTTTGTAAATAGAGTACAGTTAGATATAGTTAGTATAGATAATAAAACATTTCAACCATCACCAGAAAATTTAGAGCTAGGTCAATCTCTTGTTGATAAATCTATTGTACAACTTAATCAATCAATAATTCAATTGACTTATTGAAACTTAATTCAAATCCAAAATAATTAGCCTTTTTTAAATATTGTGAACCAAAAAATACACCCAAACTAAATGTAACAAACTCAACAAGAGTAAAGGCATTACCAAACAAACTTAAAAGCCTAACAGTATTTCATCAAAACATTCAGCACTTGTCAACTAGAACTGATTCCTTAATTAATTATTACAATTTATGAGTTAAAACCTGATATCATTATATTAAGTGAAAATAAACTAACAGCAGATGAAATAAATACACTAAAAATTCCTGGCTTCAAGTTAGTCAGTTACTATGCAAGAAATATTAATGAAGGAGGTGGAGTATTGATACTTGCTTTAAATGAGTTAAATGTAAACCCAATATCTTTGGAGCTACTAAATGCTTTAAATGTAGATAAAATTTTTGAATCGTGTGCCATAGAGGTCACTTTAAACAATTGTAAATTAATTATTGCTGGTATATACAGCAATTAAAACGTCAAATTGAAGAGAAAGAACAAAGTTTTTTCTCATACCTTAATATGTTTCGATGTGTGCTCCGTTTGTTCCTCTGCAGATATCAAATCGGTATTCGATTTCTCGCCATGTGTTGTGCAGCATCTCAGGTGTAACAGTAGCGATCGCTGCCGAAATTCGTGCACGCAGATGTGGCAAGTCCCGAATCTTTTCGGCATAAACAATGTTCTTTACGTAGCCCCAAAGAAAAGGCTTCGTCGAACAGTCGATTTTTTCAGGCTTCTAATGCAAGATTGTCGGATTTCCTCGACTTTGTCATCACTTGTTTTTGGCCGGCCAGGTGAATGTCCTTTCAACACACTCCCGGTTTCACGAAACTGGTTAAACCAGCGACGAATTGCTTTGTCATCGGGCGGATTTAGGCCTCGATACGTCACTCGAAACCGACGCTTCACACTAACAAACGATTTCAATTCTGCGTACCACAGAACACACTGTGCCTTCTGTTGCGTGGTGAACATTGCACTGATGACTGGCGGGCGTGTTGTGGCAATGGCGGCCTGTCACTGCGCAGCAATTCTGCGCATGCCAAGGTCAACTCCTATGCCACACGGAAAAAAACTGATCTTTCCTCTTCAATTTGACGTTTCAATCGTTTAAATATCTTGAATAGTTTTTAAATTACACCCATTCAAAATCAGGGCATTCTTTTTCGGAAACCCGGTATAGAACACCATCCCATAATGTTGATATGTTCCTTCAAAAGTTTGATGTATTTTTGAGTAGGCTAAGACAAATTAATAGTACAGTAGTATTATTGTAGGTGGGGACTACAATTTAGATGTTCTGGTTAATGATAACAAAAAAAAACAGCTTTGTTAATGTACTCAACATGCATAATATGTACTATATGATTAACATACCTACAAGAGTTACTGAAACCAGTGAAACAGCACTGGATAATTTTGTTACAAATGTTGATAGGAAGTACTCCACGGTCGCTTCATTTATAACTGCACTGTCAGATCATGATGGGCAACTATTGACTCTAAATAATTTTGTTAAATCCAAAGGTAATTCAAATAAATTATATAAATCTGTAAGAACCTTTAAAAGAGAGTATATTGATAAGTTTATAGATGACCTACAGACTGAAGACTGGACTAAAATGTACCTTATAGTCCAGTCAATAAATGACCCAAAATGAGGTGTAGAGTGCGTGAGCAGGTAACTAAGCGATTCCTTCAGAAACTTGTTTAGGGGGCTTAGGTTGTTAACATACCAAAAGTCCTGACTCCTAGGTGATGAGCGGGGGAGGAGGGGGGGTAAATGTACGAATTTTGGGTTTTTCGCTTATATCTCGAAAACGGTGCATCGGAGAGAAATATTTTTAGGTAATAAAATGGAGTTCTTAAAATTATCTAAAACTTTTATATCATATGTTTTTTTCTAATTCCTAACCGTTTTCGAGCTATACCCTCGGAAAAAGTTGAAATTTACAAAAAAATCAATTTACGTCAAAATATTCATAAACATTGCATCATATTGTCTAAACCTATTCATAAACGAAAAGTATGAATAGGAAAGAAGTTGTAGATTTTTAAATTCCCTTTTAGAATATATATACATATGCTGATTAATGTCCAACCCGCCTAAAGTTACAGCTATTTTAAAACTTGTATAGCATTTTGCAATTTTCAGAAAATTAGTTTGTATATCATATTCTTAACCCACAACCTTTGTTCGTGTATTTTGTTTAAATTACAGATAACAATATCAGCAATTTGTTAGTTAATTAAATTTAATACTTGAAAACAACATTAAAAGAGCCGTATGCAATAGAACGCCGATTAACCGAATCGCCAATTATCCGTATCGGTCCTAAGCGTTATATAAAAAATTAAAACTAAGTAATTTTTCAATAAAAACAAGTTCAATAATAATTCTTTTTTTTACTGGCCCAAAATATTCTTTATTTTATACTGATTTAAAAAATATATACTTTTATAATGTTATGTCACTTTATTGCGTGGTAACAAATCAAATGAAAATTAGTTTCCATGGTTTTACGCTGCTTTGAGGGCCAACTTTCACTAGTTTGCTTGTCCGAATGACAAACATCTCATATAGTAATAATAGTTTTAATGCTTATAACTTTTAGGTTGGTAACACTGATTTCCTTGTCTTCTGTTAATGGACTGTCAGCTGGTTCTTGTTACCCTTACTGTATAAAGGTTAGTTTTGTTTACAAACATTTTGAAGTGTAAACAATACCTAAGTTTTCAAGTTTTCAGTTTTGTGCTATGTTTTATCCTTAGTTATGATTATATCCTAAGTTAGTTTAGTTTAGTGTGTGTCAAATGTGCCTAGGATCAAGAAATTTAATATTAAACATACATTAGGAACTGTGTCAGAAAAATGATACCGTACTTTCATGCATCTGGACACTTTCCCTACGCAAAGTCCTGCCAGTTGTATATTCAAGATATGGAAAATCTACCATCAACAATGACTCCTGAAGAATACCACAAGTTTGCAGCCAGCGGGTATTTTACTATGCGACGCTCTGATCACTTTTGGTCAGGCGTATGGTCAGATATGACAATTGAAACCACGTTGATGCGATCATTCAAAAGCCGAGGAGGCATAACTGGAGGCAGAGGTGTTTCACACAACGTACTCAGCAAATGGTTAGTTGGTATGAGTGCAACTTATGAGATATGCACTTCGCTTGAAGAGTTTTCTGGAGTCACATTCACTTCAAGTGAACAACACAAGGACATTGGACAGGCTCGCAAGAGTAAAGATGTAGAAGACATTGTCAAACTCAATCAGTGGTTTGATTCTCCTCCTCCCTTCCCAGAAACCTCTCAAATCATGTCAATTTCGAGTGGAGTTGTCGGAGATGCCACGATAACATGCTATGATGCTGTTCGAGTTGGTAAAAGGGCTATGAATTCAATAGTTGACTTGACATTTGCAGACGTAAAGTTATCGCGCAAGGATCGGGCAATGCCAATATCTTCTGTCAGCTCATCGATAAAAGTTCACGATGAAAGGGTAGTAGTTGACCCAACATTGCTCTTTCAGCGGATATGTATAAGCAAACGATCAGATGAGGATTTGATGACATATTTTGAGTATGAGTTGGCCCCATTTCCCTTAGCACTGTTCAACGAAAGTGGCATGAGAAAGAAACAAATCAGTGCTGTACAACTTGTTTGAGCCAACCAAGAAAGATATTCTTCTGCCTCAAATGAACATTGTAGTCGATGGAGGATTTCTACTCCACAGAGTTATTTGGCCAAAAGATGCATCGGTTGTGACTATTTGTAATAGTTATATCACCTACGTCGACCACCATTATCCTGGGACTACTCGCACTGTGGTGTTTGATGGGTACGCAAACACAGCCAATAGCTCTAAATCACAAGAACAAATGCGTCGTTACAGACTAAAAAGGTCAGCCGACATCAATTTGACATGGGACACACAAATACCTGTTAAACAGGAAGACTTTTTATCAAATCCTACCAACAAAACTAACTTCATCTCCTTACTGAAGATAAGCTGCAGGAGAAAGGGATACATACTCTTCAGGCTACCGATGACGCTGACATCCTAATCGTGAAGACTGCTGTTGAAAAATCCACTCACAACTATGTGGCTGTCGTTGGTGAGGATGTAGACCTTGCTGTCCTGTTGATTGCTTCCACTCCTGCGACCCGAGATATCTTTATGCTGAAACCCGGACGAGGGAAAACCAAAACAATAGTACTGTCCACCCAAGAGATGCAGCACAGTAGATTTGAACACATCCTGTTCTTTCATTCATTTACCGGATGCGACACAACTTCTGCTACTTTCAGGAGAAGCAAGGTGGGCTTCTTTAAATTGTACTTGGAGTCAGAAATCATCCAGCAAGCAGCAATGACATTTACTAACCCCTCCTCTACTTACGACCAGGTTGAAAAGGCTGGGGAGATGTGCTTTCTGAAGTGGTATAAGGCGCCAAAAAAACAAACCTCCCTTAACCAGTACCGCTTCCAATCGTTTACGAGGTCAGTGGCAAATATGAAGCCTGAAATCAGCTTCCTACCTCCAACAGAGAATGCAGCTAAACAGCACTCTTGGCGAACCTACCACCAAGTGCTCCAGTGGCTCGGTAATGAGCTGCCCCCTCAAGATTGGGGGTGGAAACGTGTAGGAGACACCCTGGTGGCAATTACAATGGAAAATCTACCAGCACCAGAGGTTCTTCTGAAAACTATATTTTGCCGCTGCACCAAGGATTGTGTAATTGGAAAATGTGGCTGCCGAAAAGCGATGCTCACCTGTTCTGCAGCGTGCCTCCACTGTCAAGGGAAGTGCCTGAACAGTGTGCTTGTTGACGATGAGGACGATGAAGACGATGTAGAGCCCATTCAGCAAGAGCCACCCGCTACTGAGGAAGAAGATGCCATGGAAGAACAATCATTGCCTGGGCCCTCAAGTTCAAAGAGGATGAAAATTTGATTACTTTTAAAGTTGAGAGTAAAACATTAGGAGAACAAAGGGGTTTACAATTATTATTGTATTCGTGTAACGAAACTATCTGTAGAATAAAGTGTGAAATTTGTCATCATCATTATTTTTTCTAGTTTATTTAATAACTTGCTTATAAGTGGCCATATATGTTATTAGATGAACGAACAAAGGTTGTGGGTTAAGAATATGATATACAAACTAATTTTCTGAAAATTGCAAAATGCTATACAAGTTTTAAAATAGCTGTAACTTTAGGCGGGTTGGACATTAATCAGCATATGTATATATATTCTAAAAGGGAATTTAAAAATCTACAACTTCTTTCCTATTCATACTTTTCGTTTATGAATAGGTTTAGACAATATGATGCAATGTTTATGAATATTTTGACGTAAATTGATTTTTTTTGTAAATTTCAACTTTTTCCGAGGGTATAGCTCGAAAACGGTTAGGAATTAGAAAAAAACATATGATATAAAAGTTTTAGATAATTTTAAGAACTCCATTTTAGTACCTAAAAATATTTCTCTCCGATGCACTGTTTTCGAGATATAAGCGAAAAACCCAAAATTCGTACATTTACCCCCCCTCCTCCCCCCCGCTCATCAGCTAGGAGTCAGGACTTTTGGTATGTTGACAACCTAAGCCCCCTGAACAAGTTTCTGAAGGAATCGTTTAGTTACCTGCTCACGCACTCTACACCTCATTCCTTGACTGGACTATTAGTACAATTGAAAATAAATTTTCATATTTTTATAATATTTTAATGTTTCACTTTCAAACAAATTTTCCTAAAGTTGTAAAAGGAATCAAGCCAAAAGGAACACAATGGATAGACAGTGAAATTAAAATTGAACGTGAAAATCTTATTAACAGCTATCATATCTCTCGACAAACCAAAAATATACTTTTAAAAAAGTCTTTAAAACTAAAACAAAAAAAGTATAAAAAATTATAATTAATAAAAAAAAGGATTATTTTAAAAGCAAAATTGCTGCTTCAAATAATGTTTCTAAAACTACTTGGCAGTTAGTCAATTCTGAAGTTAACAGAGGTAAAGAACCTATACCTATAGAAATCACCTTGAAGCAAAACAATAAAATCAAATCAAATCCTAATGAAATTGCCAACATTTTTAACAACCACTTCTCGGATCTTGTAAAAAAACATGTTATTCCAAATTTGCCAACTAAAAACCAGACACTTCCAGAAGCACCTATCATTCAAACAAAATTCAACTGCAGAACCATTAACAAAAGCCAATTAATAGATATTATTAACTCAATAAAACCTAAATGGACTGCAGGATATGATGAAATCCCCACCAGAATCATTAAAGACGCCAAGTGGGCAATTCTAAAGCCATTGCTACATGTAATCAATGCTTCACTCATATCTGGAGTCTACCCACATGAGTTGAAGATTTCAAAAATTATCCCGGTGTTCAAAAAAGGGGACAGATCAGATGTTTTGAATTACCGACCAATTGCAGTACAGCCTTCACTGTCAAAAATTTTTGAAAAATGTATGCTCAATCAATTAATTAAATATTTCGAAGAAAATAACTTTTTAGATTCCGAACAACATGGGTTTAGACAAAACAAATCAACTGTAACAGCATTAATTGATTTTGTTGAAAACATTATTGACAATTTAGATAAGGGGGATCATGAAGTCAGTGCCTTTCTGGATTTGACTAAGGTTTTTGACAGTGTTTGTCATATTAAGCTCATTAATAAACCTGTAAACTTTGGAATCAAAGATAGAGAGCTAAATCGGATTCGGACATTTCTTGAGGGGCGGAAGCAATATGTAGAAATAAAACATGTAAGTAATAACAAAATTATGTCATTTCAATCAAAAGTTAATAAAGTCATCTATTCAGTACCTCAAGGGTCGGTTCTAGGACCCTTTTTGTTTCTTTCATATATTGGAGGTTTGTCTAGAACTCTGGCAGCAACTGATGGGTCGGTAAAAAATTCTCTCTGTTTATATGCTGATGACGTTAGCCTAACTGCATCTAGCACAACTTTAAATGGATGTGAACATGGAGCTTTTACTCTGAAACCGGTAATCCAATTAAGAAGATTTTGTAGCTGAAGACAACAAAAGGTACGTTAACCTTATTATTTGTTATATATATCAGCTCAGGAGGCTTTAGCAATGAATAAATTTAAACACAGCACTAAATTCAATTAACGATAATATAAATAACATAAACTACTTTCTCTCCAATCTAAATCTTCTTCTAAATTCAAACAAGACCACTTACATGAAATTCAGCTGCAAAAATTCTAAAAATAATCAGTTGACTAATGAGATAAACATAGATTTTGTCAATGAAACTAACTTCCTAGGCATTAACATAGACAGAAACTTAAATTGGTCAAGTCACGTTAACAAAGTTTGCCATAGATTGAGCTCTGGTATTTTTGTTATAAAACAATTAAGGCTCTTTTGTGAACTACAAACCTTGAAATCTGTTTATTTTTCCCTAATTCATTCCCATATCAGTTATGGAATAGAAATATATGGAGCAACTTCTATTGTAAATCTAAACAAAATTCTTCACTTCCAGAAAGTTGCAATAAGACTTATGTTAAATCTGAAAATTAACGACCATTGTAAAGAGCACTTTGTGAGTTCTGGCATATTGACTGTTTATGGTATCTACATATATAGAACTATAATGCTCATAAAAACTAATGAGAATACTATACCCAGACAGCAAGATTCCCATCACTATAATACGAGAAACAAAGGGAACTTTAAAATTAATATTCATAACAAAGAAGTGTATAAAAAGAACCCAAATTATGCTGGAATAAAATTTTTAAATAACCTCCCAATTGATATAAAACATGAATTATCTCTTAAAGTTTTTAAAAGAAAATTAAAAGATTTCTTAGTAAGTTAATCTTTATACAATTTTGAAGAGTATTTCAAATTGTAGTGTTAACTGTAGTTGTAAATTATTAATCTTGTTTTGTTAAAATCGTTTTTATGTTTTTAAATACGAGTATCAAAATACATCATGTAAATTTACATTGTATTAACTAGGTTAAAGATTAGGATAGTAAGTTACGTCATGACACAATTCATTTGTATATTTTGTACAATACTGAATAAAGACATTTATCTATCTATCTATCTATCTATCTCTCAAAGCAGTTACCCGGATGTAGTCCTGGTTTTGTAGAGCAGGTGTTGCAGTACAATCTTGTTCTTTTCCTAGACCCGGGACTGTTAGGTTGCTGCATACTATGCAATCCTTAGATTTGTTAGCCTCTAAGAACTCAGGTATATGCAATTTTCCGTTTAATCTTTCATGTTCATCTGTTATAGACGATCGTCCTCTTTTGTGTGAAGTTGTATTTCTTACATTACTAACCAAGTTTTCTATTAACTTTTTCCTAAAATTTCTTTGTTTAATACGTCTAGCTCCTGGTGGTCTATTGCTATTACACAAAATGTAGGCGTTTACAATTGATACTTATAGAGCCCAAAAAAACACTTTACACCACCATCTAATGGACTTTCTGGAAAAAGAATATGTGGCAATATAATGATCCGCGAGATCTATGCCACCCATGTAGTCATTGTAGTGACATACCATTGATGGCTTTATAACTATCTCTTCCTTACCTCCTTTCACTATACGTTTTACAATTTCTCTTTCATTATCATATATAGTATTTAACATAAGGACATTTCTTTTATCTTTCCACTCAAGAACATGGAAATAGGTTGGATCATCATTTGTGGGATATTTTCTTAAGGATAGTATGTTCCCCTTCTTTAATTTGGGCTTATTCTTTACTTCATTTGGAAGTTCCTTTCTATTTCTTTGTACTGTCCCTGTGAAATGCACATTCATCTTGTATAGTTCTCTTGCTAATTCAATACTGGTATAGTATCTATCAGTGAACAATTGAAAACCTTTAATGTCCCCATAAGCTTGTTTCAGTTTGTCAATTAATGACAAAACCACTCTACTGGTTACAAGTAATTCTGGACGGGCAAGTTGGGAAGAGTACTATGACTCCAGAGTAAGGTTCTAAGGCACAAACGTAGCCAGCCACAAACAGCATCGCTTACAACAAAGACCTTTATTCCCCACTTGGTGGGCTTGTCTTTGTTGTAAACTTTGAATGTTACTCTTCCCTTAAAACCAATAGTGCTTTCGTCCATACTTATTGTTTTTGATGGAACAAAATATTCCTGACATTTTTTTTCTTTTTCTAAATATTGTAAAAATCTTTTGACTGCCAGATCTAGTCAGTGTACCCAGTATAGGGCCCGTACTAACTGGGGGGCTCAGGTGTAAAGCCCAGAAAATTTGAAAAAATCTTTCTCTCGAAAATACACTTTTAAAGAATGGTTGAAAGTCTAAATTGTTTGTAGAAAAATAATCTTCTAGCGTTGGCTTTGGATTTAGACCCATATTCATAACAACACATATAAAAGCTTTCATTTCTGGCAAGGTGACATCTACCCAGGAATGCCACGCTGAATGTTGGGTCAAAGGAGTGTTCTTTTGTATTTTATCGTGTTTTGGTTTCTTTTACGATTTCATTAAAAAGTTCATCAGTAAAGAAGAGCTGAAAATATTCCATTTCAGACTGCCTATCAAAACCAGGTGGAGGTTTAAACCCACTACTACCCCACATAGGATGTAGAAATTCAGAGAAACGTCATTATTAGACCACTTTCGCCATTTAGATGGTGGGGCATCATCAGCTGCTGGCAAGTCATCAGAATCATCACTCTCTTCTTCATAGTCAATGTCACTAGCATGGTCACTTTCTAAGTCTACTTCACTATCACTTTCTTCAGCAATCAATTCCCTAATGCTATCGGACCTAAGTCTATCCTTTGCCATTATAAAATATTAACGCACTGTATACAAAAATAATAATTGAAACAAATAACTAAAAATAATAACTGTAAAAATTGCTTGTAAAGAGTTTATCTGGTGAGAGGGAAACCAGAAATTCTTTAAGATTTGTTACAAATAAAAATGATATATTTTCTACTGAATTATAATTTACATATTATATTGCTTTACATTTTATGTACATTATTCGTTACTCAGACGCCACTCGTAGAGCCACGTATATTCTCATTGACCCACCCACCCACCCATACACGTACAGTGGTATTGACCCACCCGCCCACCCATACACGTACAGTGGCATTGACCCACCCACCCGCCCATAAACGTACAGTGGCATTAACCCACCCACCCGCCCATACACGTACAGTGGCATTAACCCACCCGCCCGTCCATACACGTATAGTGGCAGTGACCCACACGCCTACCCATACACGTACAGTGGCATTGACCCACCCGCCCCGCCCATACACGTACAGTGGCATGTAAAATATAACCTCTGCTCTTTCATTGCACACAAGGGTTGCATTGTGTGTTAACCCTTCTTTAAAATGAAGGAATAACACATGGTCAACGGTCACCAGGAGGGGCAACCATCCTAAAACTAGAAGTGTTCTTGAGCATGACCTGAGAAAGCTGAGTAATAATGTTTGTTGTCAAACCTCTGTTGTTGCCAAGAGAAGGAGTCTGTTTGTCACTAAATTTAGCTCCAAAACCGTCACATCTTCTTTTCTAACCTTGTTAAGGATATAGGTGTCTCCTTGGTTGACATCACCAGATTAAAAACTAGAGGTAGTGGCTTCGTCTTTCTAAATTGCAATGGCTGATTCTGGATTCACCACAATCTGTAAAGCAGACATAACCCTCCCGCCCACCCATACACGTACAGTGGTATTGACCCACCCGCCCACCCATACACGTACAGTGGTATTGGCCCACTGTACGTTTATGGGTGGGCGGGTGGGTCAATACCACTGTATGTGTAGTGGCGGGTGGGTAGGTCAATACCACTGTACGTGTATGGGCGGGCGGGAAGGTCAATACCACTGTACGTGTAGTGGCGGGCGAGTAGGACAATACCACTGTACGTGTATGGGTGGGCGGGTGGGTCAATACCACTGTACGTGTAGTGGCGGGCGGGTAGGTCAATACCACTGTACGTGTAGTGGCGGGCGGGTAGGTCAATACCACTGTATGTGTATGGGCGGGCGGGAAGGTCAATACCACTGTACGTGTAGTGGCGGGCGGGTAGGACAATACCACTGTACGTCTATGGGTGGGCGGGCGGGTTAGAGCTATGAAAACTGATTAGAGGTAATTGGATACCAGTACTAATATCACCTGCCAATGAAATTATATAATTATATAACTAATTCACAGAGTAACTAATATTTGATTCAGACCAATATTAATAGTTTTGTCTTCCTGATATGATACTGGCTTTAGGTTTATAACCCACCCACCCGCCCCTACACGTACAGTGGTACTGACCCACCCGCCCGCCTATACACGTACCACGTACAGTGGTACTGACCCACCCACCCACCCCTACACGTACAGTGGTACTGACCCACCCACCCATACACGTACGTGGTACTGATACTACTGTATAATAATACTAGTATAATAATACTAGTACTACTGTATAATAATACTACTGTACGTGTATGGGTTATATAGAGGTAGATAGGTCAAGCCGTCTTACAGCCTCGGGCAGTGTTGAAAGTTTTGATTACTAATGATTTGTTGTATTGGTACGCCTGTGCATATTACAATACCTCATTACGTATTGTCCTATGAAATATAAGCTAAATTGCAGTTTTAATGAAAAAAAAAAAAACACTTCTGTATGGAAATATTGCTACATACAGTGGCTAAACTGTCCTTTAAGAAATCGATTGATGTATTAGAATTATATTTTGAGAATATAATATAACCAACCTAGTGTAAAGTAAAAATAAATAAAGTATATATTTTAAAATGAAACTGATTAATTGTCTGTAAATTACACATGTAAAAATTAAATCTGTACAATCATGTTTGGCTGAAATATTTAGTTAATAATGTATAAAAACGTAATTGCTAGTGTTACTTTAAATTGAGTTATAGTTTTGCGAAATTTTCGTGGCAGGGCACGCGGGGACAGTGAAGGAGAGAGCAGTGAGGGAAACACGTTGTATATGTGTAAGTGAGGCATTGTGCTACTCCTAGCGATAATTACGTGAAATTAGGAATAACATTTCTTGGAGCGCTCAACTGGGCGCCTGGATGAACACCCTTAATCATTATTACCTTGCTTGCTGATTCCAATAAAGCCGTTTGAATAGAAAATAGCTGTAATATTTACAAAAAAATTAGGCTGAAATTAATGCCAATGGAGGCTGAAATTAACTATGGAGGTTATGTGCATGTCACATGAATAGCAGTGAGCAGACTGTGTACTGACAGCCAAGAGAGTTTGTTTGGGACAGGAACTGATACAGGATACAAAGGGGCTATTCTTGAATTAGAAGCTGAGTCATCATCGTCTACAAGAATATGTCAGGAAACAGGAATCATTATTCATCAGGCAGTGGCTGAATATTTCAATAACAAATCAAGGTTCATAATCAGGTTAAAAAGTGTTATTTAACTATGGTAATAATATATACATAAACAACATAGAAGCAAAGAAAAATAGTTGTTTTTTATTGATTATTTAGTTTGCTATCACCATAAATGTTGCAGAATCATGTAGCTGTAATAAAAAAAAAATACAAAAAATATTAATGTTTGTTGATTGTGTCCTGGTATCAAGGCCAGAGGAGCGTTCGAGCAAAATGGCAGTGGCCACTATACCAGGACAGAGGAGTGGAACTCCATGACTCACCGGCATATATTTTAGGAGTCGAAAAAATATATGGCGATGGCCTGGATACCTGGACAGAGGAGTGGAATGCAAAATTTATAACGGAGACACGGGAGTGCAAAGGGTTAACCTTTGATGCCACACTTACATGATGAGAATATGTTATTCCCCACCTATATATATTCCCCACCTTAATATTCCTTAAAAAGGGCCACACTTAATGATGAGAATGCTTTCCTGATGATGTTTTGCATTTTCCCTTTAACTGTGTTATGAACGTATATGTACAGTTTTGTGCACCTGTTATATCTTTAAATATTTCCAGATTTTTGTTTCTGAAGGACAATATTTCTCTTGAAGGACATTTTCCTTTTAGAATTTCATTTCCAAACTCCTTATACACAGCTTTCTTCTCTAACTCATTCAATTTCTTTTTTTTTTTTCATTGTGCTGTTCTTCACACTATTTTCACCAGAGTTTTCACTGCCTGAAAATTGATCATTATGTGCACTATGGGATGCTATTTCTGTTTCGACAAAAGCGGTTTCATTGCTGACCTTGTGAAGAATTAGGCAGACTATAGTCTTTTGGGCCACACTATTGAGAAGATCATAGTTCTTTTTATGTATGTATAGAGTATGTATAGAGTTGTAGCTAGGTGATTTTGGTTAAGTGGTGCTTGGAATGGAGTTTTAAAAAAGTTGCTGCTTGATGGCGAAGACCATTTCCTGTTAAATCTTTGGGTTTTAGAAGCTTGACGTTCTTTTTCATCTTTTCCAGGCAGTGTGTTGGATCAATTTTTCTGTTGTTGGATTGGAAAATCAGATTGTTTCCCTTGATTCCAACCGCATGTCTATTCTTCACCAGCACATCCAATGCTTCTTTCTTTTTTACTGTCAAAACAATCAGTGCAGTCATCTTCTGGAGAGTTGGGCAGACTATAGTCTTTAGGGCCATACTAGTAAGAAGATCATAGTTCTGTTTATGTATGTACAGAGTATGCCCTTAAGTTGTGGCTAGGTGATTTTGGTTAAGTGGATTGTTGGAATGGAGTTTTGAAAAAGTTGCTGCTTGATGGCGAAGACCATTTCCTGTTAAATCTTTGGGTTTTAGAAGCTTGACGTCTTTTTTTCATCTTTTCCAGGCAGTGTGTTGGATCAATTTTTCTGTTGTTGGATTGGGAAATCAGATTGTTTCCCTTGATTCCAACCGCATGTCTATTCTTCACCAGCACATCCAATGCTTCTTTCTTTTTTACTGTCAAAACAATCAGTGCAGTCATCTTCTGGAGAGTTGGGCAGACTATAGTCTTTAGGGCTATACTAGTAAGAAGATCATAGTTCTTTTTATGTATGTACAGAGTATGCCCTTAAGTTGTGGCTAGGTGATTTTGGTTAAGTGGATTGTTGGAATGGAGTTTTGAAAAAGTTGTTGCTTGATGGCGAAGACCATTTCCTGTTAAATCTTTGGGTTTTAGAAGCTTGACGTTCTTTTTCATCTTTTCCAGGCAGTGTGTTGGATCAATTTTTCTGTTGTTGGATTGGAAAATCAGATTGTTTCCCTTGATTCCAACCGCATTTCTATTCTTCTCCAGCACATCCAATGCTTCTTTCATTTTTACTGTCAAAACAATCGGTACATTTCCATAATTTTTTTCATGAACAAAGAAAATTTGAAAGTATTTGCAGTTTTGCAAGTCTTTTTCATCTCAAAAGTCAAAGTCAAAATCTTTATTGGACCAAATTAACAATAATAATTTGCATTAGCCAAGTCATACTACTATTAACTAAAATTAAACAGCATAGCTCGTAACATTTAATATAAGACATCACTTAACCTATATGATATGACAAACCTATAATATGTATATCACCTTCCTGACAAAAACTCACGAACGCTGTAACAGGCAAGATTTACCAAATGGCCTTTTAGACGTTTTCTAAATTTTGATGTGTCTGACTCCAGCCTAAGAGAGAGTGGAAGTCTATTGAATAAACAAATCCCATTATATACTGTATGTTTTTTGAAAAAAGATGTGTTGTGTTTGGGGATTGGTAGTATATTCTGATTACGGAGAGAATAAGAAGTTTTATGTGAAAAGTTAAATTTGGAAAAGTGTTGACTGACAAATGTCAATGTTTCTAGGATGTAAATGGATGGTAAAGTCAATATTCCTGTACTTCGAAAGATTTCTTTGCACGATTGGCGTCTGTTCATATTATAAATAGTCCTCACAGCCCGCTTTTGGAGTTTAAAGAGGAATAGAGTTTGTTTACTCTCGTGACCCCAAATAGGGACAGCATATGCTAAGTGGGGATATATCAGCCCATAATATGTTGCCAATAGGACTTCACTGTTTACATAATTTTTAAGGCTACGCAACACAAATATTCCAGAACTAACCTTCTTGGATACATATTCAATATGGTTGTGAAAATTAAGTCTCTCGTCCAATACCAATCCCAAAAACTTGACACTACTGCTAGGGTAAACTATGGTTTCGTCTATAAGAACGTTGAAATCACGCTTAGATCTCTCTGTTAGGCAAAAGTTCAGCAGTTGTGTCTTTTCGGAATTGACACAAAGCAAGTTTTCGTCAAACCACTGCAGCAATTGATTGGCTTCAAAAAACGATTCTTGTTCCAGATCACGAAAATTAGAGCTGGATATTGAGAGAGAGAGGTATCATCTGCGAAGAGTGACAGTTTAGTGGCTGAAGAGGATACAGGTAGATTATTTATAAATAAAAGAAATAGTACAGGACCCAGGACGGAGCCCTGTGGTACACCCCTCACGATGGAGGTCTCAGTAGAGGAGTACTGACGCACTTGCCCAGCCTCATCCACCGCACTTATCGCCACAAACTGCCTCCTCTCTTGTAGGTATGAAGTCACCCAGTCCAAAGCCACTCCTCGAACACCCACGTCGTTAATTTTTTGTAGCAACAAGCTGTGATTGACCATATCAAACGCTTTGCTCAAATCAAAAAATATCCCAGCTGTGTAGTTCTTAGAGTCTAATTGTACTACTACATCATTAATGAAATTGAACATAGCCGTAGTTGTGGACCTCCTTTTCATAAAACCATGCTGGTTTTTTGATATAATTTTATTTAGTTCCAGAAAGTTCCATAATCTTATCACCATTGCCTTTTCAAAGATCTTTGAGAAAACAGACACCAGTGATATTGGTCTATTACACCTCATTGTGTTGCCTTTTTTATAAACAGGTCTGACCACTGATGTCTTCAAACTCTTTGGAAATACTCCATGTCTAAATGAAAATTAGGTGACACAAGGGCTTTAGTAGGTGCAGTGATACTTTTTTAATAATAAAGGCAGGAATTTCATCAGAGCCCGATGACTTCTTATTTTTCAAACTTTTTATAATGCTGTCTATTTCTTTCTCAGTTGTTGGACGTAGAAAAAGAGAGTTTATACATGTTCCACCTGAGGTTATATTGGCAAATGGTCTGTTTTGATGCAATTTGTTATTGTTGCCAACACTTGAGAAGAAAGCATTAAAGGCCTCGCAAACATCTTTAAGATGAGTAATTTGTTCGCTATCAGTTTCTAGACTAATTTCTTGTAAGCATGCTTTGTTAGACTTTCTTTTCCTATTTATTATTTCCCAGACAGTTTTAGATCTATTCTCAGATTTCTCAATTATACGCAAAGTTTCATCTGACTTTGATTTCCGGATCATGCGTCTATATTGATTTTTTATCTTATTGTAATGTCGACGTAAATGATGAGTCGATTCAAGATTTTTTGTTTTCTTATATAGATCAAAAAAGAGTTCTTTAATTGCTTTAACATCATCTGTAAGTTTAATTTCCTAATGGTTGGATTTTTTTAACTTTTTAAGATTCTCTGGGAATGCCACACTAAAATAGTATTTAACATTTGATATAAACATGTCATATTTAGTATCCAAATCTGAAGCAGCATACATGCTATCCCAGGTCTCCTTTGAGATCAGATAGTTAAATAATTGTGTATTTGAGTTAGAGTAAGACCGAACGTACTTCAATATATCTGTGGGTATCGGCTGCACATTATCAATATTGAGTGTAACAGTTTGTGCATAGTGATGGGAAGTAGCAGTGAGTTTTCACTCACAGTGATTACTGCTACTGCTACTTTCCAATCACAGTGATTTCTAACTGCTACTATCAATCACAGTGATTGAAATTGCCAAACTACATGGTTTTAGTGTATCTAAATCAGTGTAAATGTTATTTTACTTAAATAAAAAATTTACTTTCATTAACCTGTACAATCAATAGACAAAGTCAATCCTACTTACTAACAAGTTTATAATTATTTGGTTAGCCCAAAACAAGGTTGCACTCGTATATTAACACATCTTAAATGTTAAATACACATGTTAAATACTTACATCTAGGCTACTTAATTAATAACTAGAAAACATTTGTAACAATACATTAAATACCAATGAATGAAACAAGTAAATCAAGGAACTCAAAATATTACATTTACACACATATAAAGATGCAAGAGATAATACATCATTAAATTAAGACTAAAAGTCAAATAACAATAAATAAAAAGTAACAGCCTAAATTTTCATTATTTCATTAGTGATAATTGTGGAGTGTACCAGTCATTTTTCATATTTATATTCACCCAATCACTTCACTTCATGTCAATCACTTCGTTCCGTGGACGGTGATATCGATAGACTGGAGTGACTGACTCACCGTCTGTGGTCCGTGATTGAGTTTGACTAACAGTGATTGAATCACAGGATTCTACGCTGCGACTGCGATCGCGGTTAGAGGGTTGGCTGAGATATTATAACTGCTACTTTTGGCCAGTCACTGTGAGTGATCACTGTGACGTTTTCAATCACAGTGAAAAGTAGCAGTTCTTTAAATCACTACCCATCTCTATTTGTGCATAGTGATCTGACAAGCCTGATACAACAACTATACCTTCCATAGGCGTAACCAGGATGATCCTATGGGGGGGGTTACAACTTCTGGGGGGTATGGAATACCCCCCAGCTGAAGGGGGGTCCAGGGGATCTCCCCCGGAAAATTTTGAAAATTTGTATGCTTTTTATGCGTTTTTAGCTTCCCAAAGCCACTTTAAATTAATATTTTTATTCGTGTCCAGTGTTTAATTAATTTCTAGTTTTGACTATATATTCTTTCTATGTCATATGAAATACTCGAATAAGAGAAGATAAATTCTTAATCTTAAATACCGCTTTCTAGATGCTGCGCTAACTACAATGTTAAAGTGGTTATAGTTGACATCCAATTGTAAAGGATATGCATTTTATTTGCAGTTTAAAGGGACTTTAAAATTATTGAAAACATGAAACCGTGGTAAAGAAATAACATTTTAATGGTACATCAAAGCATATTATTATTATTATCATTTATTTTTATTTTAAAGAAATGTTGAAAAATTATAACTTACGACTTTGTATAAAACAATAACTAAAACTAATGATGTTGTTTTACTTAAGTCTAAATTCCAATCGCCGTGGTGTCATCGCAAGATGGTCTAGAACTTCGTCTGACGATATTGGTATTTCCTTATGGACGTTCAGCATTGTCAGGCCATTCAATCGCTGCTGTCCTGTAGCGTTTCACAGGTAGGTCTTGACTCTCCTAAGAGTTGAAAAGGTCCTCTCGCTGCTGCTGGTCGATACAGGGATCGTCACCAAGATTTTCAATAACGTATGTATGCAAGGAAATACTTCCTTGTTGCATGCAGTGAAATAAGCTAGGGCTTTTCTTGAGCCTAGTTTTAGGTCTTTGACCCTAGCGTGCCAGAGACAAAGCTCGCCAACAGCGGCACTTTCACTGGTTTCTAAGTCATGTTCATAAAACTTCACAAGCGCCTTTAATTGATCTTTATGAGTGTTGGTGATGGGCTCATTGCCAAGTGGCATCAGGCACATGAAGCTGCTTAGCAGTGTTTCGTGTTTTAAAAACCGCATCTGGAGTTCACTTATAAAATGGTCCAGAAAGGGAAGAAATATTGCAACCCTGAAGTACCCCTCTGTTGAAACTACCGACACATTACACCTCTGTGTTTGTCTGGTCGATAGTCTAGGCTTTTTAATCTCTACGCCCACCATTTCAGCCATTTTCCCAACAGATTCGAAAATTGTTGAGAACTTTGATTCAGCATCATTTCTCAGTTCAAGAATTTTTTCCTTTAAACTGTTGACCTTGTTGATGGCAGCTAACAAATCAACATCCTGAAGTTGTAGGGCTCGACATAAGGGCAAGCTCAACGCAAATATGACTGCCAACACCCTTAAACTGACGAGAAACGATGAACCCTTTACGGCGCAGAGAAGTTGAGCTGCCATTGACGATGTGTCAGCATCTGCCCATGTTGAAATTTCTTCTAATGCGTCATTGATGGCAGGCAACAGTTCTTCGAGGACAAGTATTGAGTCATGACGCTCTACCCAACGTGTAGGGCACATTTGTTTCAGCCTAGTTGCTTTAGAGTCAGGACATTTTTCCTCGATTGCCCTTCTGAGAACTTCAGCTCTTTTAGGAGTGTTGAAAAAGTTGTACAGCTTAGTTGCCGTCCCACAACAATTCCTTATATCTGCTACTGAACATGAACTGCTTATAGCCAGGTTTAAACTGTGAGAAGCACAATGTACATACACGGCTGATTTATGTGTTTCCTGCACACATGCCTGTGCTCCGTTAAACTTCCCACTCATCGACGAAGCACCATCGTAGCCTTGGCCCCGTAAATACTGGGTTTGTACTCCAAACTGCTCAAGCGATTGTAAAATAGCCGTAGCCAACCCCTTTCCGGTTACATCATAAACAGGTACGAACTGCAAAAAGTCTTCTCTGATTTTATTATCGTAGACATATCGTACCCCCACTGATAATTGTTCCACGGTTGCAACGTCCGTTGTTTCATCAGTAAGGACAGTGAAGTACTTCGCAGAATTTACCATACCTACTAATTTTCTTAAGATAATGTCATTACAGGCATTGATGATTTCGTTTTGAGTTTTGGGAGCTAAGTAAAGAGCGTTTTTAGCTCCAGTCTCTAAATGATTCTTAAGGTACATGTCCCCAGAATTAGCTCTGAATCGCAAAAGTGCGCGAAAATTTCCTTCATTTTGTTCAGGATCTTCTCCTAAATTAAGATCTCCATGGTCTCTGTGGGCTCGGAGAGCTATGCCCTGCCGACCACAAAACATGACTGTTTCAATGATCGGTAGAACTGCTCTTCTGTTCTCCAATATTTGTTGTTGTAGGGCAGTGTTTTGTTGTTTTTCGACTGATGGCTGGTCCCCTTTTTCTACTGCAACCCAGGCTTCTGACTTAAGCATGTTACTTTTATGGTAACTAGTCTCGCCATGCTTATCGAATTGCTCTACGGCATCTTTCCATTTATTAAACGGTTTTTTAACCAAATTCCCCAGGGTCTGCGAACCCCTACCACCCCCGATAGATGAAAACACCGAGCAGTATCTGCAGAAAGCACCATCCTCCAACTTTGAATAGAGTAGCCAAGTCCACCTTGACAGCCATTGGTATTTTAACTTTAAATTTCGTTTTCCTGATGGTGGAAAGTTGAAGTTCGGTTCCGGCATCCAGGGGTTTTCCATGATGATTTTTCTTTCTGTATCTCCAATCTGCAACAAAAATAAGACATTTGTTGCAGATTGAGACTTTTAAAGTTTACAGTTTTAAAATTATTAACTAACTAGGAATACCCGTGTAGCGCGATGCGCTGTATGTTTTTTGTCACATGTTATGTTTACTTTTTATAGACAGCTGTTTTGACCCTAAGATTGTTTTGAACATTTTCTCATCTTAATCTTATGAGAAAAACTCGATATTTGAGAGCTTCTCACACCTTTCATGTAAGAGTTTTAAAAGTCTAAAACTTATTGCACAACTACGAAATAAGACGATTTTTTTGACACTTCAGACGTTGAAATCGGTCCACAAATAAGGGAGGAGTAAGTCATGTTTGTTTATAAAACGGCTTTATTAAAGATAACCATGTTTGTAAAGTAATAAATGTTTATTTATTATTTATTTATTCAACATTGCAATGTTCTTAAGTAAAGAAGGTCAATATCAGGTTAATTTGTTGCTGTATATTACGTGTGCAAATTTGATATTTTAACAATGTAAGATTTTATCACATATCACCAAGTACAGCGATTAGATTAACATCAGTTATCAGTACAATGTTTTTGAAACAAAGTTTTCGGCAAGGTTGAACTGTAAACAGTAACAAATGACAAAAATTGTCCTAAAATAACCCAACATTGGAAAATCAAATTTGCTTGCACAGTACACACTCAAATTGTAAATGTAAGTCTTTATTGAGGTTTGAACATACCTTGTTTTTGACAATTAATCAAATGTCGTTGAAGTCTGGGACTGGGACTGCTGCTGATGAAGGCACAGATTCCTGTTCAATTGGTTCCGGCTCATTATTAACAACAGTTGACGCATCACCACTTCCACTAGTATCGCAATCGCACTGGTCAGGCTTAAGCTTTTTAAAAAAAGACAACAACGTGCCGGCCTTTCTCTTCTCACCAGATCTAGAGCTAGTACCACTCATCGTAATACACTTTAAAAGAAAGCAACTAAAAAACAAGACAATTAACGCGACAGGCAAGGGCAGAACACTAAGCAGGCGCTTTCAGTGTGTAGGTTGGCAGCGTGGTTGGTATTACTGTACTGACACTGGAGGGAGGGGTGGGTGGGGGGGGTGAAGCGGAGACGATGATCCATCAACTACACACACAGTAGAAACCGTGCGTCATCCCCGCCAAATATATTGCATCTTTACTGCTACTTGCGCTAAAACTATTTACTGTATTTGGCACGATTGGGAATTTTATACGCTGCAAAGCAGGTGAACAATGGTTGAACAGATGTTTAAGCTAGCGTATCGACCTACATGCATTTCACAAATGCACTTTCAACTATTACTTTTTTCGATGGGGGGGGGTTACAACCCCCAAAACCCCCCCCCCTCGTTACGCCCCTGATACCTTCAACGTCTTTAATATTTGTGAATACATGGTCTATGAGGCTTTGAGATCCCAGGGCCTCTCTGGTATAATTATCGATGATGTTAAAAAGACCAAATGAAGCCATTAAAGTGATAAGTTGCTGAGCAACAAAATGTTCAAAGGAAAGGTCTATGTTCAGGTCACCCATAATAATGATCAGCTCGTGACGATTTACATACTTATTTAAGCACTCAGTGACGAGATCAAAAAAGGCGTCATGTTGAGGTGAAGGTGGTCTGTATACTGCCATTAAAAAAAATCTTTTTTCTTCAATTTTTAAAGAGACTGCTGATAGTTCACAGACCCCCTCCATAACAAACTCTCTACAATCGAGTGCTTCACACTTTACACTAGGCTTAGCCCATATGCCAGCACCACCTCCCTTTGAGAAATCTATTTGATTTTTTAGCAGTGGCATGAGATCATCACCAGAATCGATCAGATCTAGATGTTCCAATGTACCTCTCATCAGGTCAACTGGTCGTCTCCTTGCCAAGCACATTACATGTGTTATCAGCATATGCATTCGTGTCATATGATCTGTAGGGTTGGTTTGTAGTTTGTTAATTACATAATCATATTTTGATATGATATATGTGCATAGGCTTCTAATATCCCCTTTTAACGTCATTTTTGGGGTTTTTAGACTTTTCTTTTAGGCATTTTGTTGATTGCCGACCAACCTGGTTTGCCCAATTGTCTTTAATGAGCTGGATAAAATCATTAACTATATCCAAGTTAGTCCTGTTTGATGAATCACTGTTATGTAAATTTTGAATCGTTTTCTTGCGATTTAGTCGTAAGCAATGTTGCAGAGGCTGCAGAATACAGTAAGCCATTTCAGCAATCTTAACTCTTCCATCTGCTGCATCATAGCCACTTAGAATTCCCACAGTTTCAATTAAATTTCCAAAATATATTGGGTTAAAACAATCCTCTAGTTGATTTATTTTTGGATTAATATTTCTAATTTCAATTAAAAGATGTCCCATGTCTCTCATTTCTCTTGAGCAGTAATGCCTTTCAATATCATATCTTCTTGATTTATGGAAATCAGAGCCCATCTGTAATTTTAAGAGGTCACTTTTGGCAATTTAGTCATTTTTCATAAAGCGAATCACCTCATTCTGAATTTCTTGGCTCACGCCTGCCTCTTGAACCACAAGTAAGGAATGTTCCCTTAATGCTTTTACTGGATGTTTTATTGGTAATTTGATTGGTGAATTTCCATGTTTTTTATATTTGGACATAATCTTAAATGCACCAATAGCTTTTTCCGCAGGTACATTCCTAGGCAATGGGAGCACTTAACATAATCTTGTGGTTCTATTTTGTTATTTTTATTGTTTTTGTAGTGTCTCGACTTGACTGGTATTAAAGAACGTTGGTGGCTGTGTGTTTTTTAAGACTCGCCTGTTCCATTCATTGTTTGCAAATCTTTTAAATATTGTGGACATTTTTTGTTTCTTAATTTTTGTAATTCTAGGATCCTCATATGTGATATTTTTAAGCGCTTTTCCTTCTTCAGAGTCTGGATGGCGGGTTTCCACATGTCTCGAATAGTTTGTGATTAACTTTTCACAATAAATGCAAAAGTTCTATTTTCTTCCACGTCCAGGTTTGTGTTGACCTTCAACCTGTTGATTGAATTTAAACATAAAAGCATTAGAACAGTACTACAATATTACATTTTTTTTTTTTTTTTTTTATTCACAATGAACTTGAAATATATTAATAGGTTACGTACCTTAATGTCTTCGATTCCTATTATAGTAATATAGTTTAATATAGTTTCGACTATAAAATAGTCATTTTCAAAACTTAAGAATGTTAAATCTTCATAAAAATGATGTCTTCAAAGAATAAATATTAAAACACAATTAGTAACATTTAAACGAGATTGTACTGTATATACAATCTCGTTTAAATGTTAAGTAAGTACAGTAAATGTAAGTTAAGTACATTAACGAGATTGTACTGTATATACAGTACAATATACAGTACAATCTCGTTTAAATGTTACTAATTGTGTTTTAATATTTATTCTTTGAAGACATCATTTTTATGAAGATTTAACATTCTTAAGTTTTGAAAATGACTATTTTATAGTCGAAACTATAGTAAACTATATTACTATAATAGGAATTGAAGACATTAAGGTACGTAACCTATTAATTCAAATACCAATTCCAGAAGGCTAATCATGAGTAAATTGAAATATATGTTTAAAGAAAAGTTTTTTATATGTTATTTTACTGTACTTGTTTTTCATGTTAACATTTTAATAATAACAGAATTATAAAATTGACACCTCTGTGTTGTTTTTCCTGTGTATTTTATCAAGGAATATTAAATAACCATGATCTAATTAGCATGATTGATTCAATAATTTATGAATATTAAATGATTAAAGTAGTAGAAAATGTTATATCATTTTATTCCAAATATTGGCTATCATTGAAACATAATTATTTCCATCAGTTTTATTTAATTAAGTCTATAATTAAATGAGGATTTATTTTCTTACTGTATAATATGATATCAATTGCATAGTATCACTCTAGAAAAATGGATGAATTAATTTTTGCTGTGTGATAGTAAATAGTGATTTTGTTACTCCCAAAAACACCTACTAAAAAATAAATAGATGTGCCTTAAATCATAGTGAAATATGGCTCAAGAATCTTGGCCTTGTAAAAATAACTAAGCTTGAATCCTCGCTTAATAATTTCAAGCGTTTGCCACCTGCCATGAGGAAACTCTGTGTGTATCTCACTTGATATTTTCAGTCCTCTACTGCTCACATACTTGTTGCTTTGCTTAAGGATCTTGCACTTTGGTTGAGCAGGATGATGGAGCCTGGCATACAGACTCGTGAGATAACTCTGCTTTTAACCCACTCAAGAATCCCAAACTTTATCCTCGTGATGGAACTCTGTACCCTGATTTGGAGTTCTCGATCTTCGGCCTCGCGAGCTTGTGACTTGTGAATACGCCTCTACTTGTTCTCAGCCTAGAGAATCAGGCGTAGCTCAGCCTATTATCTCTGCCTATACCCTTGGTAAAGGGTATTGCTTTTAAACATATTGAGGTCTACTGAACCTTAAAAAAGGGCCATTTATTAACAATTAAAAAGCTACTGGGGGTAGGTAAATGACCCACACCTCATCGTAGAATCTTTATAATGTAGTATTTTTAGTAAATTGACAGTCCTCATATTATCAACCAAACAACATTTAAAGTTCTTCAAAACATAACATTCGCTCATCTACAGTCATCATACTCATTCGAAGTCCATATTCGCCCATATCTTGACGATCGGCGTCTTATGAATAAATAAATAAAAGATACATTTAGATAATAGAGATTTTATAATGTAAATTGTATTAGACTGTGGTCCAAGGAAATGAATAGAATAGAGTATGTTAATTTCCATAATGCACAAAGAAAATACAAACATTTGAACATAGCATACAACCTCTTGCTTATTTTACTATCATTAATTTGGAACAATTGTTACTATTTATCAATGCTATGTATTCATGTATTAAAATTAACAAAAACAGTAACACCTTTCAAAATAAAAAATGCAGAATACATGGAAATAATTAAGGCAAAACTTGCAATCTATAAAATTGTACCACAAACACAAATTTTCTTTAAAAAAGTCTATGCTTAAATATAAACACTTAAATCTATTTACACTTAAATAATTTAAACAGAATCTTGAAAAAAATATTTTAGGTTTTATTTAAGATTGCATTATGGATAGGTACCTCTTTAGCTAGTGCTGTGTGGAGGTTACCTTCAAAATTTATTTTAAAAAAATAATTACCGAGCAAAGAGCAAAGTGGGTGAGAAGGCGCCAAACAAATGCATAAATTAAGTGTAACAGTGGAAGGAAAAAAATAATAGTCGTACTAACTAAATACATGAGTGCCTAACAAGTATATTGGTGTGATATTGCAAAAAACTAGGTAATAAATTAAACGCTTATTCAAATACAGGATATGGAGATAAAAAACAAATTATCTGAAAAATATTTCTATATCGTCAATAGAAAATAACCAAATTTTTACTTTCTTTAAAAACAGAGATATTGAATTTATTTCACTTATAAACATCGGTAATTTATTATAAAATTTTGGAGCACAAAAGTTGAATGATCTTCTAAAAGCTTAGTTTTTTGGTGCAGGTATTGCTACACGATTCATAGCCCTCAATCTGTCAGAATTTACGTTAGCACTATTACTTGAGTAACCTCCTCTTAGAAAAACACGTTAAATAAATAAATATCTCAAGGGGAGCAATTTCAAACTATTAAAAATTAGGAAAGAATGATGTCTGATTTTCGCACCAGAGATAACTTTGATAATTTTTTGTTGGCAACAAGAATAGGATTAATAGTAGAAGAATAAAACTCCACCCCAACAACATATTCCATATTGCAGTTTTGAATCAACCAATGTACAGTATAAAAGTCTTAAAATCGGAAGTGGACAAATACACCACAAATAGTAAAACTTCTTTAACGATGAATACATATATCGTTTCAAATTAGTAATATGTGGCTTTCAAGAAAATTTGTCATCAAACAAAACACCTAAATATTTAACTTTTTCAACTTGCTCTATCTTATTACACATATCACAACTATCATTCCCAGTAGTTTACAACTGTCATGAAAATCGGGCCAAACTAGAATGGAAGAACAGCATACTTACAACACAAGGTACAGACAACTTTCAGTTTGTTGCTCACCACCTTAGTCTATACGAGAGGAAGCCTTCTTACAAAGGAGCCACCTTCTACAATCGCCTGCCTGAGAATTTCAAGAGGCTGCCTGAAAAAAAACTGAAAACCTCATTGACAGACTGGTTACTGGACCGATCCATCTACACAGTAAGAGAGTTCCTGAACTGGAGAACCCATTGACACGAGAAATAATTATAACAACTTTTATGATGTTATAACTTAATTTTGAAATTTAACACTTATACCTATGTACAGTAAAATCTTTGTATGTATATAAATGTAAACCTGTGTTTTTCTTTTATAATGTAATGTTTTGACGCAATACTATACTTTATGTATTTGTAAATAAAGATTGATTGATTGATTGAGTAAGCACAATTTACACTTAAAAAATAAATTTTGAATTTCGTTAGCTTTTTCACGCAGGGAAAAACGTATATAAACTTTGTTTTCGCACTCAATTCAATTTTGTTCATAGTAAACCACTTTTTAATTTGATTCAGATCATTTTGCATCTCATTCCTAATAGTAATTACATTTTGAGACATATAACAAAGTGCAGTATTATCTGCAAAACAGTAGGGATGGCCGATTGTTGATAGTCTCTTGCAATCGATTGTCCCGATAGTATCGAGCCTAACAATCGATAGTATCGATATAAAATCGAGATTTTCAGTACTACCTAAAAATCAAACTTAAATTAAGAAAATTGGATGAATTAAACAAACGATTAATTATAACGTTGTTTATTGACATGTATTTTATGTAATTAATGTTATAAAAATCAGCATTATTAAAAGGATTTAGGCCCTACAAATGCGTTGTGTAACAAAAGAACCCCCCACACTTGCTTTTCATCTAAAACCCATATGTTTGTCATTAAAAATATTTGCATGTCAGCTCTGGTTGGGTTTAGCCGACTTCGGTTCTCATTTACTATCTGTCCTGCTTTGGAGAATATTCTCTCAGCTGCTACAGACGTGGCAGGAACGGATAAATATTTTTTTGCAAGTTGCTGCAAAGTAGTGAACTTAGTATCCCTCCAATAGTGAAATACGTTTGTTTTGTCCTTCTTTGGTATAGAACGACAACAATTACTGTTAAATCTTTGTATAGTTCCTAAAACAAAGATTTAACAGTAATAATTTAGCTTCTTTGGTGAACTGACATTTTGCAGTATATTTATAGCATAAAAAACAAAGTATACGTCAGCACTGGTTTATTTTTATTTCAAACTAATTAGGGGTTTCCGTTTATACCACTAACCTTACTCTTAGTAATTGGAACATAAAATTTGACTTATTGTTTATTAAACATACTTTACTAGTAATTTAATTTGTATAACATGGCAATTGGGTTGCTATGCAAATAAGCAAATAAACAAATAATAATAGAGGCATGGTTACCTGGAGGTATTGCCGAACTGTAATTATACTGTCAGCAGTGTTTGTTCTTTGGGTCTTAGCGGCTTCCTTCTTTTTTTCCAGGATAGAAAAAAGGGAGAAAAGCTTCCCTGGCTCTTTTTCATTCCGTTCTTCTGATTCAGGTTCGTGGGTATTTGGTACCTGTTCATTCCCATCAATTTCAGCCATCCTTTTAAGATGGTGTGAGACTGCATTTTCGAGTGCCTTCTGAGCAGATTCAGCATTTTCTGTGTTTAGAAATAGAGTTTTCTTCCAGTGAGGATCCAGGATTGTAGCCAGTTGTGTAGTTGTCCTTCTTTCATAGGGTACAAGTCGTTTGTAATCCCCTCCACTGTCACAGCATGCACTAGTTTGCCAGTTTCTGTTTTCATCTCTTTTGAAAGTTGATCCATGTTGTGTTTCAGGCAATACACAATTGGAATTACCAGTGATGATGTGGCATAGTTCTCTCCTGATATTGTTTCAGTTGCTTCGTTAAATGCTGCAAGCAACTGCACGATATCTTTTAAGATTAAAACTTCTTCAGCTGTGAAATATGATATCTTGCTTTTTTCCAACTTGGATATAGCTATTACCAGAGGCTCTCCAATATCCAAAATTCGCTATATCATATGGAATGTAGAGTTCCATCTGGTCGGTACCGCCTGTATTAGTTTCAGCGGAGGTTTTGAGAGCCGTTTTTGCTCAGTCTTCAGTATTTCTCCTGCCACGTTACTGGTTTTGAAGGTGGTGACAATTTCCTTTGTTTTTGAAATTAACGGTTTGACATCGGTGATGCTAAGTGCGTCAGTGATAACTAGTTGCAGCGTATGAGCGAAGCACCCAATGTGTTTTGTGTTCAATATAGTTCCGGCTTTTGCCATGTTGCTAGCGTTATCTGTCACCAGACTAACTAACTTATTAGCTAGTTTCAATTCATTCAAAATTGAAAGAATTTCTTTGCTGATATTTTCAGATGTATGTCTCTCTACAACTTTTTTTGTTGTCAAGACAGCACTTTTCAATTCCCAGTCTAAAACAAAGTGCAAAGTCAGGGTCAAGTAGCTATCTCCAGATAGGGCTGTCCACATATCCGAAGTACATGAAATGTAGTCAATATTTTCTAAAATACTCATTAGCTTTTCTTTGGCTCTTAAGTATAAGTCTGGCAACATAACTTCTGAAATGGTTCGTCTTGCTGGAAGGGAATATCTAGGATCTAGGGCTTTCACAAACTGTACAAACCCAGGCTTATTTACAATGTGAAAAGGCTCTAGGTCTGTGGTAATCATTTTGATAAGAGCTGAATCTAGCTCTTTTTTCTTTGTACTTCCATGAACGTAGGACTCGGGATAACAATTTGAAGTAAAATCACTCAATTTTCTTTGTTTAGGCTTACTAGGGCCAGCATCAGATTCACTATCACCAGTAGGTGAACCACTTCCCTTGTTTTTGCAGGCTACGTATTTCTCTTTGTGTCGTCGGACAAGATGGTCTCTTAAATTGCTAGTGTTTGATTTGTTGTTTATTACCTGTTTACATATTTTGCACATAGATGATTTGGCATCGTTCCGGTCAAAAAACTCCCACACGTCAGACTTCTTGTTCTTACTCATTATGTCTAGCTAATAAATTAGCTAACACTAATTCACTACACTATTCCTAAACAATAATAACTTACATATTAACTAATCACTAAGGCACAAATAAGATCACAAGCACAGTCTAGGTACTCGGTAGATAGACGAACGACAACAGAACAACGCAACTATGTTAGGTTAGGAATGACTCGGAACACTGAACACTGAAACAGACTAAAAGAGAAAGCTAGAAATAGCGCGCCCCGTTCCTGCATCCAGTTCCAAGAAATTAAATAATAGGCATACAATCGATTGTTGACAAAACTATCGATAGTCTATCGATTGTTAAAAACAATCGATACTATCGATTGTACAATCGACAATCGGCCATTCCTACAAAACAGGTTAGTTTACCAAAAAATTTACCGATACACAATTGATTCATAAAAACCAAAAATAATATAGGACCTAAAACTGACCCCTGTGGCATACCACAGGTTACAGTTACAGGTGAACTAACTGAATTTTGGAATCGCACGCATTGAAACCTCTTCACCAAGTAACTATGAAACCAACTCCAAGCTATACCCCTAATACCAATTTTCCATAACATGTCTAGAAGGATCTCATGATCGACTTAATAAAAAGCCTTTATATATCAATAAAAATTCCACATATGCAAAGACTGTTGTTAAATCCATTGTAAATACTTGAACAAAAATTAAGTAAAGCATCTTCAGTAGATTTGTCTGGAACAAAACCAAACTGATTATCAGATAATATACCGTTAATTTCAAAGAAACTTATAAGACGTGATTTAATAATTATCTGAACAATGTTTGAAAGAACTGGTATTAATGGTATTGGTCGATAGTTATTGAGATCTGAAGTAGCACCTTTATTGTGGAGTGGGATTACAATTGCTATTTTCAAACAAGATGGGAATTCACCTGTTTCAAAAATGAGATGTTGAATGCAATAAAGGGCCGTTTTACACTGGGATTAGTACTTCAGCCTAGTACTGTAACATTCCCTTCCACGAATTAAAACACACGGTTATTTAATTAGTTCATTTACAACTACCAAAATACCACAGGCCAGTGGACCACTTTGATGTAGTCCTGCAGGTCTGTTGGTATGATGCCCGTTATTCTACTTCATTATTTTGTATTATTTTTATGTCTAAAAAAACCATGTGGTCCACATTACCACAGGCCCAGTGGACCACTTTGATGTAGTCCTGCAGGCCTGTTGGTATGATGCCCGTTGTTCTACTTCATTATTTTGTATTATTTTTATGTCTAAAAAAGAAACCATGTGGTCCACATTACCACAGGCCCAGTGGACCACTTTGATGTAGTCCTGCAGGCCTGTTGGTATGATGCCCGTTATTCTACTTCATTATTTTGTATTATTTTTATGTCTAAAAAAAACCATGTGGTCCACATTACCACAAGCCCAGTGGACCACTTTGATGTAGTCCTGCAGGCCTGTTGGTATAATGCCCGTTATTCTACTTCATTATTTTGTATTATTTTTATGTCTAAAAAAAACCATGTGGTCCACATTACCACAGGCCCAGTGGACCACTTTGATGTAGTCCTGCAGGCCTGTTGGTATAATGCCCGTTGTTCTACTTCATTATTTTGTATTATTTTTATGTCTAAAAAAAACCATGTGGTCCACATTACCACAGGCCCAGTGGACCACTTTGATGTAGTCCTGCAGGCCTGTTGGTATGATGCCCGCTGTTCTACTTCATTATTTTGTATTATTTTTATGTCTAAAAAAAACCATGTGGTCCACATTACCACAAGCCCAGTGGACCACTTTGATGTAGTCCTGCAGGCCTGTTGGTATAATGCCCGTTGTTCTACTTCATTATTTTGTATTATTTTTATGTCTAAAAAAAACCATGTGGTCCACATTACCACAGGCCCAGTGGACCACTTTGATGTAGTCCTGCAGGCCTGTTGGTATGATGCCCGTTATTCTACTTCATTATTTTGTATTATTTTTATGTCTAAAAAAAACCATGTGGTCCACAATACCACAGGCCCAGTGGACCACTTTGATGTAGTCCTGCAGGCCTGTTGGTATAATGCCCGTTATTCTACTTCATTATTTTGTATTATTTTTATGTCTAAAAAAAACCATGTGGTCCACATTACCACAGGCCCAGTGGACCACTTTGATGTAGTCCTGCAGGCCTGTTGGTATAGTGCCCGTTGTTCTACTTCATTATTTTGTATTATTTTTATGTCTAAAAAAAACCATGTGGTCCACATTACCACAGGCCCAGTGGACCACTTTGATGTAGTCCTGCAGGCCTGTTGGTATGATGCCCGTTGTTCTACTTCATTATTTTGTATTATTTTTATGTCTAAAAAAAACCATGTGGTCCACATTACCACAAGCCCAGTGGACCACTTTGATGTAGTCCTGCAGGCCTGTTGGTATAATGCCCGTTGTTCTACTTCATTATTTTGTATTATTTTTATGTCTAAAAAAAACCATGTGGTCCACATTACCACAGGCCCAGTGGACCACTTTGATGTAGCCCTGCAGGCCTGTTGGTATGCAGTTCTTTGGTTAGCTTAGAAAATACTAATCATTAGGTAGCACCTTAAAAATTACTGATATATTCCAGTATATTTTTTAACTCTTATACTATAGTCATAAAATTAAATTATAGTATTTTAAGATGATCAGTTTGGAATAAAAAAACTTCTATTCTGATGTAACAGTTTCATAAACTATGCTATTCCCTACAACTTTCAAGTTTAAAGATGGTTTTATATATTAATTTTTTTCATAAAAGGTGTTTTAGTGCAGATCATTTAGTTAATATTGCGGTTTAGTTCAAATATTTTAGGAGGTTTACTCAATACCAGAAATATTGAATTGAAATATCGAACAAATACATTCAAACAAAATGACACACAATCTTATTTACATTACAATTGGACAACCAGTGACCCAATTGTTGTGTTATATAAATCATCTGATATAATTGACAAAACCCATATTATGGGCTGTTTAAAATTAACAATAAAATATTGTGTATAGTCAGGTCAGTAATTCAATAACTTTATGTCATACCCTGCTGTTAAATGAGGAAATAGCATTTATATTGAAATAGTTAATTTGAAGTTGCATTAACATTTGTTCACACTCTCATACATAACCTAAATATCTTAAGTAAATTCCAACCTGTAAAATATGTCTAAGTAATATTATAAATTTTTAAAATAGTTAGAGAATGAGATAATAGTTTAATTCTAATGAAAATTCATTATTTTAGAATAATTATTTGTATTACAAGCATAATTGATAAAGTATTTAAAATGCAGGTATAACAATTGAATTATTATAAAATCTTACTAAGTTAAAGATTACTAAATCATGCAATCACACATTCTAATCAATTACATGAACGACACCAATAAAATACATACCATGTTTACTTCGCCAGAAAAAATAGATTCTACTTCTCTTGCAGTTGAAGCCTGCTCTCCGCTGGCTGGCGACGATGACTCTGCAAATAAAAAAGTGTAATATGTATTAGGATAAAACGTAATCAACTTTATATTCTAATTTAAAGATAATTAATAACTAATAAAATGTTAATAACATGTTAAGTACTAATATTTTAAGTACGTAGAACTAGGCGTAATATTTACTCAGTTTTTAGTTTTGCTAAGGATTTTAAATGGCTTTGACAAATTCGTTTGCTTCCTGCAATTTGTAAATAATGCAACTAGTTAGTGTCCAAAATGTGTAGTCCACCATTTTTAGCACATACTAACTTTCATATAATTTGTTTAATCATTTAATTGTTTTCATATCGAATTTTCAAGTCAATCATATTTTCTTTGCAATAACATGTACGACTTACATCAAATTATTCATGGAAATAATTAACAGTATCAATATAAGACTAATCTCTATTGGCATTATTGGCAGGACCTTCATAATCGTCAATTGTGTACTAGATGACGTACTAGAAATGAAAAAGGCTGAAAGTGCCATGAAGTAAAATTTTCAGTATTCAATAAAAACTGTATAAAACTTATAATGTATACTTTAACACTGCAGCACACGCGTAGAAAAAATCACACGGTCACATGCGCAGCGGTGATTCCCTCACTATTAGAAAAAACTACTTTGGCATTGTTAAAATGTAAAAAAAAAAACGTTGAAAGAGTGCTTAGACATAAACGTTAACTTATTTTAGTTGAGGGTTACTCACGTTTAGTTTATATTATTGAAATAAAAATAATTTATGAAATAAAATATTATACAGATACAATTACCTGCCAATTTAGTGACGCGATAACACGCGTAGGCGGAGATTCCCTCACTAGACTAGTGGACTACTGGAATTGGGCCATTTCAATAAAAAACACATTGTATTACACACCACACATCTTATTTTACATCAAAATAATTTTTACTAGAAAAACATATTAATAATAATGAACAATTATCCGTGAAAAGTCTTTAGTTTAATTCAGACTCATCTCCCTCTGGAACGTTTCCATGACAATTCATACAAATCTTAACTGTATGCTCACGACATATTGGTTTTAAACAGGTGTTGCACTTTTGTTTCGTTTTCTGATTCTTTTTAGAAGGACAATAGTGACATCTGACTTCTACGGCATTTCCAGCCTCTTCAGGTGCTTCCAATGGTCTCTTTCTTGGGAGGGAAAATATTTCAGATATTCTTTCTTTCATTGAAGATGGAATATTTGATTCGTATAAACGCTGCCTGCAGTGATCTTTGGTAAGTGATTTACCAAGAGAGTACAAGAAATCCCTCCTAGTACACTTCCTTCGCACAACATCTGCTTGGGCGTTATGACGGAATATAACGAAGGAATTTATGCCTCCGACATTCAGCATAAAATAGAAAATGGAAAGTGGCCATCTTGTGCAGATCCTTGACACATAATACTTCTTCTGTAGAGCGTCTGAGGTATCTACACCAATTTTGGTTTTATTATAAAAAGTGACGATCTCAGGCTTATGATGATCGCCACTTTCTGCATCAATAGCATCATTGTTGTGGAGTGTTGAAAGTAGAACAACGACCTTACCAGGTTTGGGCTTGTAAGATACTAGTGTAGAGGTTGTGGAAAAACCAAACATTGAACTTGGGACTGGCCGGTCTTTGTTCTTAGCTACAAACACAGGCGGGATCTCCGCCTTATTCTTACGCATTGTTTGCAAAAGACTTTCTGCCAATGGAACGGAGGTAAAAAGATTGTCGCAGGTGATATTTCTGCCGCTATTCTCAAGATGGCTGACTGAGCGATAAACAATAGCTGGAATTGAGTTATTCAATCTATAAGGTCCTGGATTTTGGTTTCCGACAAATATTTCCAAATGTGACGTGTAGTATGTAGCATCACTGCATGCCCAAACCTTCAGGCCATATTTTCCAGGTTTCTGAGGCATGAAGACTCTAAAACTGCATCGGCCTCTGAAGTTAGGCAGCATTTCATCAACAGTGACAAATGGACTGTGACTGTAGTTAGTTTATCAGTTTTTCACAAAGTCTTCGAAAAGCTCCCTAACACAGTACAGCTTATCATTTTCTTTTCTTTGGGCTCTGTTTATATCAGATATGTCATCAAATCGTACGTTTTGCTGCAAAAATTTAAAGCGGTTCACTCCCATAATTAAACGAAAGATTTCAATCCCAAGTCCATCGTTGCGCCATACATCAAGGGTATTCGCTTTGTTGGATTTGCATCCCCTAATAAATATAGGATACCAATATATGCAGATATTTCTGCAAAGTCTGTTTCCCTGTCATCTCTGGCACGGCTATACTCTGCCTGGACTGATCTAATTTTTGAGTTTGTATACGTGACAATTGTTTCACTGAAATCATATGGGGAAAAAAGTGAAAAACATTCTAAAGCTGACTTTGCATTTTTAGCAGCTCTAACTGGACCAGGGAGCTTTGTAACAATATTGTGAGCTCTAGTTTGGGTGTTGGCTTTGACCGGAGTATAACTCCAATGGGTTGTTCCATTTTTCCCTACATAAAATGGTGTCTGAACATTTACATCTACATTGCCTTCATCTTCACTCACCTCGCTCTCCTCAGTATCACTCATCAACTGGTTGTTACCCTCATTCCGAATGACTTGTTCATCTACATCACTGTCATCTGAACATCATTATCATGTAAGGGTGGAAGTTCTTGACTTTCACATTCGTCTCACTCTTATTTTCTATTTCGGATAGTAAGTCCCGTATTCTTTGTTCTTCTAACTCTAAATCCATACTTGTACAACTTATAAACGAAAAAATAGAAATGTATTTATACTACTCACTAATATCTATTTACAACACTATTGGAGCGATTTTTATAAAACGTAACGTGAACACACGCGTAGGCGGAGATTCCCCGCCAAAGAATAAAAATTTGCACACCAATCCGCTTGAGGAGCTGGTGAGCAACTGACGACGCCCGAATTGTGTGTAGGAGATGGTGGGGAAGATGTCCTCGAGACCCAACCTCCATTCCCACTTCATTCGAGTACAATAACAAAAGCGGGGATTCCCTGCTGCGCGTGTGTTGGAGTGTTAAAAATCTGTATAATTCATTATATAATACATTATATATTTATATTTTTAATTAATAAAAAAACTTTGAATTAATCATATATTACTTGATTTTGCATAGGAAAAGCTGAAAGTGCCATCGTATATTTTTTTGGGAAACGCTGTAAGTGCCTTGCCTTTTTAGTTAGAAGGCTTTAAGTGTAGCGCTCACTACTAAAATAAGATGAATGTTCATAGTGGTGTTGCCATTTTAAGCATAACATTTAGTTTTAGGGTTTGTTTTTTTTAACCATAGTGAAAAATTAATGTTAAAAAATAGGTTTTAACAAAAATTTTAAAAAAATTAAAAATATTTATTTGTTAGGCAACATTATTTTTAAGAGGTATTACAAGTTGTATATGTGTTAAAATATTGTCTCTCTCTTACTTGTCTCCTATTCTCCACCGTCTTCTAGTAGTCTTCTTCTTCTTGCTCGTCCACGGCAGGGTGCTCCTCTACAGCAGGTTGATTAGGTCCATGAACGATAGCCCTGTAGAACGCCTTGACTTCTTTTTTCTCCAAGTATTCAATCATTCCTTCTATATCCTTCTTTTTTTCTTGTGATAACTTGCACTTGAACTGAATTTTTGGTAACTTATCCACATCAGGGAGGTCATCAAGATTTGTATTCTTCTTTAAAACGTCTACTTTTTCCCAAGTTACCATATAACTGTCTGGTGACAAAACTGAAGCCACTTTTACAACGCCAGGATTCTTGTGTGAAATACGAAAATGTGAAATTTTACTTATTCCAAGATTTTTAGTGTTCATGTATTTTTTAGCAAGCACTTTGAAGTCAATAAAATCCTCAGTTTGCATTGAAACAACAGTGAAGGGGTTTTTTGCACACACAGTTGCAACAACATATTCAAGATCTTTTGGAACCATTGCTTTGCAGGTTTTGCGCCTCTTTTCAATAACACCGAAGTCCCGATCACAGTTCATGTAACTATGTCCACTAACCAAGTACTTTAAATCTATTGAGCGATAAAATCCTTTTTTTAACAAGTAAATTACTGCCATTAAGAGGAACTGGTTCTTGTTTTGTGCCCCACAGTTGTCACACCACAACACTAGTCTATTTCTTGTTAACAGGGTTTCAGAAGTGACAACCTTAAAGAAGCAAGATGATATCTCGTTTGCCCCTCGACCAACAATCCCTTCGTGCCACATACTCATGTATGCAGATCCATGGTTACTCACATGAATACCCAGGTTGTAACATGACAGCTGCCGGCAATAAAACATATATATATCACTGTGTGTGAGCGTTGGTACAAACATAACTTGTTGCAAGTCCATACATAAGCAGTTAATATTACTACTTGGAAGTTGTGAGGCTACCATGTCTTCCTTCACACACGCTTGTGCTTTTTCTGATTTTCTATGGTGTAACTCCTGCTTTACTTTAATTTCGTTTCTGGCATTTTCAGTTACAGCTGCTTGAATTTGTACTTTATACATGTCACATTTTTTACAAGTATCTGTTGCAAGACATTTAAATTTTAGTTTAGGAAAGTCTTGTTGAAAAACTTGAGAATAATACTTGTAAGTTACTTCAGTTGTTGGATTTTGGGTTTTGAATTATAAATACATACTGTTTTTGTTTAGGTCAGGGGATAAAAACTCACTTGTAGTTCTTTTACGGGAATAGTGGCTTTCATACCTGGGAAACGAACAAATATGATGCCGAACTAGATTTCGATCATTTTCTGTGAATTTAATTTTATGTTCCTGTGAAGTGGGTTTTGACCTCTAGTATCTTTGTAAACAAAGCAAGTTTGAAGTTTCCTGGGAGTTACTCCGAAAATCTGACAAAATGTTTTACAACACACTTGAACATTTTTACCTGGACCATCCGGCACACTGTAAGTAAAACTACAAGAACGCCTGCTTTCCTGTGGGTCATCGTACTTTCCATGACGCCTGCGGCCGATAGGTACAAGTTGCATGTGGTTTAGCAAGTACGTACCTTGATTTTGTTCACTTACATTGTAAAAATCCATGAACAGCAACTGCTTTTGGTTATGAGTCAAGGTTTTACACGAATACTTGCATGAACAAGTGGCGACATCAGGGGGGGGGGCAGGTTTAGGTGGCACGTTTTCCCTTTACTGGTAGTATAAGGCTGTCCTTTTTCACGAGCTTTCCGTCTTGCTTGTTGAAGGTGTACTTTCTTCGGCGGAGGGCTTGATTTTCACTAATTTTGAAATCACAGATAATGTAAACACTTCATGTAACACAACAATAACAGCACATGCGCATGTGCACAAGCAATAATTCACAGTACTACACGAAAACGCTGGAACTACGCAACACTCGTTACTAGACTCGTGACAAAGCGTATACTGCAATGCAAAGGCACATTCATCATGGTGGCCGGCACTTAAGCCGCGGTCAGACTAGGCTGTTTACCAGCCGCTACTAACCAGCCGCTGGTAAATATCGCCATCAGCCAGCGGATCTGAGGGGTTCACATTATAAGGTAACTAGCCGCTAGTACAGTTGATGTTGGTGACTTGAAAACATCGTGTGTAGTGTGTTGTGTGCATCATGTCATCTATTGGTGTGAGTCGTGAAGTTCTGAGACGTGTGTTAAATATTGGAATTAAAGAGTTGTGTGAACAGATGTTGAAACGGAAGAAAAGGCAATGGTGGGTTAGATCCTGGATATTAAGAAGAAACGATCTGGGGGCATCAGCAAGACTTTTTAAGGAACTAGAATTGGAAGATCCGTCATCTTATGCAAACATTTTAAGAATGTCAGTTCCTAAATTTAAAGAGCTATTAGAGTTAGTCACTCCGCTTATCCAGAAAAAAGACACCAAATTCCGTCAGGCTATTCCAAGTAAAACAAAATTAGAAATAACTTTACGTTATCTAGCAACTGGAGACAGTTACAAGTCTTTGGCCTACTGTTTAGAG
>JAQJVL010003292.1:0-64549 GCA_035578905.1 Stictocephala bisonia | reverse complement strand
TAGACTCTTTAAAAGATTCTGCGTCTTAAAATTAAAGATGATAACAACATGATTTGATAATGATATTTTTCCAAACTATAAAATTAATAGTAAACTAATTTATTATTCAATAAATCAGAACAGCACAATTCATAAAGTTTATTTGTAAACACCTACATTTATAGCAGGATTCAAGGTATTGATTTACAAAAAAATCTTGGTGGGGCCTTATATAAAAAGAAAAAGTTGTCAGGAACAAGTTGATGCTAAATTAATGATGACTACAAAAATCAATTTTAAAAATTTAATATTTCTGATATAGAATACTTTTGTTTGTAGAAATAAACCAGTAAACAGCCTACAGCATGTACTTGTTCTAACTTCATATCTGCACTCCATACAAGATAAAATGCAGATATGGAGTACCTGACATCACGCTGCAGAGAATTGTTTAAAGATTGGAGAAATCTAAAAGCGCAATTTATAATTTAAAAGTAGTAAAATTGGTACAATAACAAATCATTTAAAAAAACAATGAATTTATATTATTCAAATTTACTGTATGATTTTATAATCACACTATTCACAATGCTAATGATTTTCACTTAGTGAGGCAATGAATGACAGATTTCAAAAATAAAAACCAAGTTGCCCTGGAAGTAATTGGAAAATCTCAATATCTGGTTTAACACTATTTTAAGAAAAATTTGCATTGCACTGAGTTCAACTGAGTCTAGGGAAAGAGATGTATTCATAACATAAAAATTTACTTTTGTAGAAATGAAGACGATGTATGACAAGAGAATGAACATTACATTATTAAACTAAAGCAAACCATTTTTGCAATCATCATAAGGAACATATATTCATAATTTATTGAATCCAAAATTATAATTGTATAAAATTAAAAAATGTTTTAAATATATTTTATAGTTAAATAAGTGTAGAGAATTTAAATTCAATCCTATGGATTAAGCAAAAAGATTTCTTATTCCAAAATGTTCCCAAAATACTAAAAGACTGTATTATAAATAATTATCATTGCCTGAGTCATATATACACCGAAATTCATAACCTACAATCATGTTTCAAAGTTTCTTTATCTATTTTTTAGAACATAATGTAATGTAAATCCTTATATATGATACGTGAAGCCAGTTTTTATCAATGTAACTCCTCCCTTATTTCTTGACCAATTTAAACGGTTGAGGTGTCAAAAATTTTCTCTCTGCTCATAGTTGTGCAATTAGTTCTTAACTCTGCAATATTTTCATCCTGAAGGGCATGAAAAGCCCTCAATGTACATTTTTCGGCCATAAGAATAACATGGAGGGAGAGTTAAATTAATCGAAAAGTAACGGTGGTTTAAATGTAAATACTGATGTTTATAGTATTGAGAAGGGTATAAACATTAGTAAGTAATAACATTGAGTGTTTACATCTAAACTGTGAATAGGCTGCAATTCCAGTACAATGAGTGAGGTACTACAAATAAATGTATATATAATGATTTTACTTAACACAGTTGAACCACTACGGTTCGCACATTCGCTTCTCTGAGGAAAGGAGAATAGCGAGAGTAGACAATACAGTTTCCTGGCAGAAGTTGGATTTGTTCTTCTAAGACGGTGTTACAGTGTACAGTATTAATTGATGCATGTTATGAGTTATTTATTGTGATACATATATGTATGATTTATCTCTTTGAGGATTAAAAATATTCCTCTTTTTTGTTGTAAGCTTTTAGTTATTTATCAGAACAAAATTTCAAAACTGAATATTGTAAGATTTCTTTTATGACATTCTGAAAGCAATTCGGATAATCAGCGATTCAGATAGTTGGTGTTCTACTGTATATTATATAGACAGTTCATTTACAATCATGTAACCAAATCTATATTTTGCCTTAAATAAGCAACACATTATGTTAGTATCTCATATCCTAATCTAAAATATACCATGCTGTTATTATTTTTTTTTTTTTTTTTTAACTATATAACAACATACATAATTGTACGTATTTTATGTTACGTAAAATATTAGGTTTTAAATTTATACAACGCATTATTATAATTTTTTTAAGCTTGATCAAAATATTCCTCAATTAAATTGATGGCTTTCTTCGAAATATACTTTTTTTTAATTTAGTATATAGTCAAACAGATGAACATACCCCCTTATAAAAACTGATCACTTAAATGTTTAGTTACAGTCACAAAACCGATTTCAATAGCAGTCAGTTTATTAAAATTAAACATGACATTATCAATAAGCAGGATCACAATAAACAATAATTTGGGTATTCATGTCTTGGATATTTTTTACTTTCAATTAAAACAGCTACTGTCTTTAGTAGAAATACATATAAAATCAAAAATATTGTTTAATTAAAATTAAGTAATATTTAACGTACTAAAAATTTTCAGTATTGTTTGCAGACGACAATACTGACCTTCAGTCAACACAATGGAGGGGTTAAATGTGGCTATGATTGGGTCAATCACTCAGTTAAATAGACTGTTTTCAAACAAACTTAAATACAAACACTAAACAGTAGCTTTCAGAAGTAATAACAGACAGAGTAGAAAGTTTTTGGTTAACGTGACACAAAATACCCTCATACAAAACTATTTTGGTGCTATTTTTGGGTTGATAAAAACATACAAAACTCCTAGTGCTTTACAAATATTCTCCTTTTACTGCTGCCTATTTTCTTAGAAAAGAATACATAAAATATACTCTTTATATTTTTTAAATATATATAAGTTATTAACTATTCATTCAGTGCTAATGTACAATGTTTTAACTAATTGAAATATATCTAAAAGAATATTTGTCAATTTTTGGTTTCATTTCAATCACCAGCCATAAGCCTCCCATATACGATGCTTCTGGCACAGTGAAACTACCAATTCTGGCAAGACAGACACAATTGATCCAAGGAGCGATTGTCTGTTGTGTGTACCAAGCCTCAAGTATGATTGGGCACCTAGATTTCCAACATGTTGGAAATATTTTGAACGGTGAGGGAGACTCAACCATACATAGTCACTGCAGCACCAAGTTTAGAGACAATGTTAGGAACTTCCTTCCGCAATAATGAAAATAAATTGTATAACATCCTTTCATCAACTCCCCATATTTGTACCACTGTACTGTCAGTGTATTAAAATGCTTATACATAATGAAATCGTTACAATTGTTTATACAATATAACATCAAAAAATGAGAAAACTTATTGATTATTTATTGATTTACACTTTTCTCAAATATTTTACACCACATGAAAGTTAGTCTTATTTTACAATCATATCAACAATCATTTGTATTCTATTTTTACTCTTTATGATCAGCATCTAAAAATACACAAAAATAGGATTACTTTAAAACTGTTTTGATTTTCTTCATAAGTTTTTGTATGCCTCATCGCTATTTTATATTGTGGATAGAGCCTTAATAAAATTAGCCTATATTTAAAAATATGAATAAAAGCCAAGAGCAAGTCTTAAAACTTATCTTGACTAGTTTCATAAATTAAAAAATTCTGCTTGAAACTCCTTTGTAACAATATTTTAATGGAAACTGATTTTTTTCATCAGATTTATCCCCCAGAAATGTAGCATTTTCTTTGATAGTGTACTGTTCACAAAAGGATATTAAAATTTGAATTAAAAATGAATTCTTGTCCTTCATACTGAACCATTTGTCTTGTTTGCATTGACTGTTAAGGAGATTTAAAATAACATTTTTCTTCACAAATGTTTTACTAAAACGTAACTTTCCTGGTACTACGTTATGAAATTGGAATATTGCTTTCATAAAAATAGATATAGAGAAACGTTGCGGTTAGAGAAATACTAGATTGAACACAACTAATTTATTTCTAAGCTGAGATAATGCACAATGTGTAATAATCTTCATAATATATTGTTTAAAGTATGGCAAGAAAAAACATATTCATTGAGTATTTTATTTATATTTTAAAAATACAGTTAAAAATCCATTTTCTGCTACTTGAAAAATGATAAAACCTAAACAAAAAAATCACTAGTTAATGACTAAATTTTTCCTAACTTCAAGGCCTTAGAGAAACTTCCTGGCCATGAAAATAAGCTATTCATGAGGAAATGTTGTGTCATAACACTAGTATACTTAATTATCAGACAAAAGTTTCCTCCGAGACAGTTAACTACTGTCGGCACAGAAATTATTTATGTGTACCTGAGTTTTAAGGCGGTTTTGATAGATTTTTAGATGAATTTAAAGAGATTTAAATCAATATAAAATCACTGCATTTACTTACACATTTAAAAGTAATGTATCATAATTATAAATTTCACAAGGATCACAACATGACCAAGTAATTAATTTTACAACCTCTCAAAGCCAAGGAAACGTTTTTCAGGAAATTGATAAGAACTTTTTTTTCTTAAAAAGTTAGTATTCTGAATTTATAAAACTTATAGAAAATATTTCTGTCAACGATGTATTAAAATATAACCATGATAAATTAACAGTTTTTTAGTAATAAAAGTGTAAAGTTGAAACACAGAGAAAACTAGTTGAAATTCCATAACTTTTTTGTTCAAACTAGGATAAAGAGAATTAAAACTTATAATAAAGTTTAAAAATGCATACGTCATAACATACAATTAAATAAGGAAAACAATGATGTGATTGGATTCTTCATAGGTCTAATAGTTTCTTAGTAGACAACCTCCAAACTTGCGTACACATCATTTCTACCCACCGACAGTAAGTAATTCAATTTCACAAGCACATTTAAGTTCCTTATTCATTTGAAAATGGCTCTACTACTCCGATAAATGTTTTCCAAAACCAAATAAGTTCCCAGTTTATGTTTTCATGATAGTAGAGAGAATATGTATTGATAATTATCCTCTCTATTATCATAGAGAGAATGTGAGAGAAATAGAGAGAATGTGATGATAGTAAAAAAGTTAAGAATAGAGGCAAAGATAGTAGAGGCAAAGATTGGTACACTCATCAACTAATAGAAATGAAAAATAATGTTTTGTCGCTATTGGCCATTCATAATAGGTTTAAGACTTAAACTACAAGATTAGCCTATATTAAGTATAGCAATAAGTATAAAATAGCAATTGCAGAAGCTAAGAAGCAGCAAAATTAAATAGCCATTGAAAGATCTGCAAACAAATGTAAAACTGCTTGGGGTCTAATCAATAATGTGGCCAAATCTAGTACAAAACAAAACAATAGCTCTATAAATATTGATCCTAACACTTTGAATGATTATTTTATAAGTTCTGTCAGGGAAATTAGTCATAGTATTGATAGGGATTCAGTTAATACAATGGAATTACTTAAAAATAATGGTACTGTTATAGAAAATCAGATTGATCAACATTTTAGTTTCTTAGAAGTAACACCTGATTTAGTTTTATCTATTGTAATAAAATTCAAACTGTCAGAAAGTGTAGATGTGTATGACATATCTTGTGACTTAGTGGAGAAAATAATTAACTCCATTGTTTACCCTTTAACCTTTTGTATTAATAAATGTTTAAGTGAAGGATTTTTTCAATCAGAACTCAAAATATCTAGAGTTGTACCAGTATTTAAAAAGGGAAATAGAGACTCTCCTTCAGGTTATAGGCCTATCTCTATTATTCCATTCTTTGCAAAAATATTTGAAGCAATTATTTATTCTCAGTTACATAAGTACTTTGATGATCATAAAATATTAAGCATTTCGCAATTTGGTTTCAGGATCCACAATCGATGCAATTCACAATTTGTTAAAAATTATATATAAAGTTTTTGAAGACAAGGTACTTGCTCAGGGCACCTATTTCTATTTCTAATTATGATCAATGACCTTCCAGCAAATATAGGCTCCCAAGTAGTGTTATATGCTGATGAAACAACTTTCCTAAATTTGTGCAATGACAAAAAGTTAAGAGACTCTAGTAGACAACACAATGACAAAAGCATCTGAATGGTTTAGGGCTTATGGGTTCCTGCTTAATGAGGACAAAACTCAAACATTACAATTTAATCTAAAAGATAGGAGTACTGTAATTCCTAGCATTTCAACTAGTATTAAGTTTTTGGGCGTCTACATTGACAGTAAACTGACAAGGGAACATCATATAATATATATTAGTAGTAAGTTATCTAGAGTTATTTATTTGTTAAAAGGTCTTAAGGATTGAATGCCTGATAACTTTGTTCAGTCATCATACTTTGCATTTTTCCATCAAAGTATATATGGTATAATAGTGTGGGGTAACTCTTGCCATGTACATAATATCTTATTGCTACAGAAAAGGGCTGTTATAGTAATATCTGGTTCTTCCTATAGGGAACACTGTAAACTTTTGTTTGTTCAACTCGGAACACTAACAGTAATTAATCTTAACATCTATTCTATTTTACTATACACTAAAAATAAATTGGACAAATTTCAACTTCCGAAGTCATATATACATTCCTTATTACTGTTTGTCGAAGTCTTTGAACAGTTATGATATAATCGATCAGAAAGTTTTTAATAAATTGCCTATTGGTCTCCAAAGACTACCACTAAATACTTTTAAGAGTAAAATACATAACTGGTTAGCCACAAATCCATTTTATGATCTTAGTGAGTTTTTTATGCTAATATTAATGTAGTGTAGGCTAATACATTTTGTTTTGTGTGTATGTGTGTATATATATATATATATATATATATATATATATATATATTACTGTTTTCAAGTTTTGTGTTGTTTATAATAAATATTTTGTTGCACTTTATTGTACAAAATGTAGGTATTTAGTTCAATAGTAATTACTGTCACAATTTTGTTGTTGGATTAAAATTTGTATAGTAACCTTTGTATAGATTTACGGAATATAGCCTTATTTTCATATTACTGATATTAATGTATGGTGGATATTATGAATATATATTACTATAAAAGTTTAGAATTAAGAATAGTTGTCATGGTAAAATATCTTTGTTATTGTGTGTTTGCATAACTGGATGATTTTTGTATTTCTATAAAAATGAATAATTGTTATATCAAAACGCAAGTATTTTGTTAATTACGAAGCATTGTTGCAATTTTTGTTTGTATGTTTAATATTTGTATAGCTTAGCAGGCTTTATATGGAAACTTAAATGTAATTATTAATCTAGTATAGTGTAAAATAATAATAATTTTAGTGTAAATTTTTGACGTTGTCTAATGCTATGTAAGGCTTTCTGACAATAAAATTGTATTTATATATGAGATAGCTTACCAGCAATTCCAGCTATGTATTGGCGCCATCTTGTTTTTGATGGATTCTTCTGCTCGTTATCCACTACCTGCACTAATAATTCAAGAGTAAATAAATTTTTGTACAAACAATTGAAATGCAGTTAATTAATAGTATGGACCTTTTTCAAATCTAACGCCTGTTTTGTTTTGTATTACTGATGATTTCATAAATATAGATTAGGCTATATAAAATACTGATTAATAATTCTTCATCTCAATTTGGCTTCTTATTAATTCTACATTTTTAAGCCAATGATTGCTTGATTATTTTTAGAATATTAGTGGAAGGCAATACTTAGCAATCTTTAAACATTTATTAAAAAACCCGACATTGAAACTTGAAATGATGATCTTTAAGACTCCTAATTACTATCATTTTAATAACTTCAATGTGCTTTCTTTAGAATAAAGTCTTCACGCACATGTTCACAACAGCCTGAAGGTCTGTGCACGTACTTATATTCAACAAATGACGTACCAACCGTTAGCTCAGTTGGGGATTTCAACCTTGTACTCCGCAGGCCGAAGCCTAAGCCAATGAGCTACTACACATATTACAAAAGGCTATTCGCACCACCACTGCACCAAATTCACTGTGCCAGGTGAATCTTCTTAGTTGACGGTTAGGAGGAGAGGTGATGTTAACAAAGTCTCCCAGGAGGGAGCATGTTGCTCTGAACTGGGAATTAAGGCAGTGAAGTTGCAATGAGAAGTCAACTTTTTATTTACTTTTTTTAAGAAAAAACTTCACTCGCCAGTTAACATGGGCCTATAGGCCTGTGTGTGAACTTTAATTTGCAAGTGAAGTACCGACCGTTGGCTTAGTTGGGATTCGAACCTTGGACCTTTCTCTACGCAATCTAAAGCCTTAGCCACTGAGGCACCACGCCGGCTAATTATAATTACAACTTAATGTCATCATGATTCTGTTTATCTGGTCATAAATATATTTTCATGATATGCATCAAGAAAGATTCTTTTTTATTTGCTTACAATAGGATAAGTACATTATGAACATATCTTATGAGAGTTCAATACAACTCATTTCTGGCTATTAGTAATGGTTACATCCAGATTGTTATTTTTGTAAATATTTAATATTCCTAAATCTGCCTTACTCATCAAATAAAACATAAACATACTATTAATTTAAGTTTCTCAAAGAAATATTTAAAACTATTAAAATCATTCCTTTAAACTAAATTTCAAATCTCCTATTATAAAGACTTGTAGGATTTCTCAAGATTTGTCATTTTTTGCAGTATAATAGGTACTATAAAATATTTATTTATTAGGTTGTTAATTCACCCAAGTTGCTTTTCTTCAGTTTGCTTGTCTTACTCTGAAGTGATTTCAATTCAACCAGAATTGAAAATGGTGTGACATCTGTCTTATTAGTTAGCCTGCTTTGATCCAATATTTGTATTTAGATTTTGTAGTTAGACTATGTATTTACAATTTACTATTAGATTATTTACAAAAATAATCCAATTTTTGTAGTTAGACTAGGACTAAATATTTAAATTATTTACATTGGACTTCACAGATAAACAATTACAATTAATATTTAAATTTGGATCAATAGTTACTCCAGTAGAACTACAATTTAGACTAGCCACATTCACCATAGATGACACACTTTGATCTTGGGCACAGACACCAGACACTTCTCTGGTGATGCTGATGTAGATTTTTGCAGCGAATTCGAGGATCTTGGTGATATGGAATACTTAGCAGGAGAGGTCCATAATACAGTTGAGTCCTCGGTCTAAGTAGGAGTGGTGGGTGTAGTTGTTACATCATTATTACTGGATTTGGTGTAGCCAGTAAGTGGTAGTTTTCTATTATTGGCATCCTGAGCGTCTGCAAGATTGTTATGAAGATGATTCATAAAATCTGCAAGGTGTAATCCATTTCCCAACTGTCTAGATCCTTTGTTGTGGATTACAATCGTAATAGTGGGTTCCGTATCATGTTGGAATTGGATCAAATTATCTGCAAATCTTCTAAGGGGAACCTTGTCCCTAACACGCCCCATAGGTGAACAAATAAGATGTTTTAACTTTTTCTTTCGGAAATCCTGGGTGAATTGGCGATTGTGTAATAGTCCTCTAATTCAGGTTTATAATTATACAGTACACCACTTTGAGATTTTTGACAGGTTAGGTGTTTGTTAATAAAATCTGAATATTTTGGTATAAAATCTGAGTTATTTTGGTTTACCAAAATGCTTTTTAAAAACGACTGCGACACCAGCACTCATTTGTTTTATGCTATATATGTCACTAGATATGGAATGTGCAAGTGCAACATTTTTATTATCCTTCGTTAATGTTATGGTTTTCCACATATTTGATTCAATTAATTGTATTTTTCTATTTAATTTATATTTACAATTCAAAGCTTCAATAATTAGCAGATCAAGTATATTTTTTCCCAGTTCATTTAGATAAAGTCCTTGTGAAGTATAATGATGTCTTCTTAATCCATCTAGGCTAATTATGTGCACATTTTTATTATTAAAAACCAGTTCCCTAATATACAGGGTGCGGCAAAATGATCTGATGGTTTTAAAATAAAAACAACACAAAAATTAAAAGCAATACAAACGTTTTTATTGCTTATTACAAAATAGTATCCATGTAAATTAACAAAAATAACGTCAGTTCAACCTGTTCCATCAGTTTAAGATCTGAAGATAACGTCCTTTAAATGATGTCCTTCTTTGGCCAAGCACACTCCTCTAGTCTCGCACTGAAGCTGTCAAACACCTTCTCTAACGTTGCACGAGACAGGTTGGCGATTTCTTGGCTTATGGCTTCCTTCAGTTCATTCAACGTGCGTGGTTTGTTTATGGAAACTCTTGCTTTAAGAATGAGAATTGTTTCATCAGTCATGAGATCAATCATTTGTTCTGCAAATGCTTTCCGCTTTGCATAGTCATTAGGCTTTAACTGCTGAACAATAGCTAACTTGTATGGGTGAAAATGCAGATCAAAATGCAATATCCGTCTTACCGAGCGATCAGACATGTGCAAAGCAGCAGCTTGTTTACGAGCCGGGCGTCGAAGACTTGCTTCCACAGCTTGTCTTACTTGATCGATGTTCTCTGGCGTCCGTGCTGACCTTGGACGGCCTGTCGACTTCCGTTTTAACGCCGAACCGGTAGTCTGTCTAAAGTTACTCATCCATAGCAGAATTGTGTTACGAGTTGGAACTCCTCCTCTTGGACCGACATTAAAACTCCTACGGAACTGCCGCTGAACAGCAACGCAGGAATAGCCACTTTTAAAAAACGCCTCGGCAACAAACGCACGATGCTCAGCCGACCACTGCATATCCCCACCACTCCCCACTACCTACTCGCTCAACTGTAAGGTAAAGAAAACCGTCAGATCATTTTGCCGCACTCTGTAGTTAAGTAAATTTATATTCTGATTACATTTTTTGGAAGCATTGTCGTATCATTTTGGTATGGTTGATATGAAAACTGTTCTTGTTTTGCTTACTTCTTGTAATTTTCTTCTAACCTTCCATAAACATCCTTAAAATTATTATCTATGTAATCATTGGTTCCCCCATTATTATAAGTGGGTTATTTTGCTCAATATTAGATGATTCCATTATTTGTATCAATCGAGCGTTGGGGCATGCATACGCAAAAGCCTTAACTGTATTAAGACTCAAACTTTCAATTTTTTCTCGTATTTTTCTTCCGTGGCTATCAGAGCAAAAAGTAAAGTTTAGTGGACTGACTCTTTTGTTCTGATTTGGCTTCAAATTCTGACTGCTACTTGCTTTGATCTAATAGGTGATTTATTCAGTAATAATGGTGTTGTAACTTCATCATTAGTCAAGTTACAACACTCATCATCTAAAATGTTAATTTGTTGGACAGCTCTAAGACCTGATTACAAAGGTTATTACACATTTTAGATTTAGTAACATTAGTTTCATTTTGACGAGTTATTTGAATCCAATTATTTTGATTTTCATTGGCCTTTACATTACAAGAAGTTTCTTTAGAGTTGAGGATATTTACTACTTGTTCACAATTATTTAATAATTTCTTTTCAGTTGTTAGTTTTAACATCATTGATTTAAGTGTCTCAGTGTTTAAGTTAAGTTTAGTATTGTTATACAGTACAGCCTTATCTTAATAGTAATAACATAATCTTATGGATAGCTTCATTGAAAAAAACATTTCCAATTTCAATTATGAATCAATGAAATTTAAGACACCTTATATTAAGGCAACAATTTTCAAACAATAAATCTTTAGCTTCTTATTTTTTCAAAAATCAAGGTATTCTAAGGCATTTTAGAAGTTTAAAATGCACATATTGGACCTAAAAACAAATTTGTTTTTAATTTGAAACTTATTATATTGTATAGTATTTAAATTTTGTACTACCCAAAATATGTGCATACAATAATTGTATTTGGTTTGAGATAAGGGTTTAGCTTTTTAAAATATCTGACATCAAATTATGTGTGTGATATGGATTTGTGAATGCATCGAAATGGTAATTTAATGGCAGGAATAAAAAGATGATATTTCACTTAAGTGGTTTAATTTAAAGCATTTTTTACTGTGCATGTTTAAATTACAGTACCATAGTAGTTACAGTCATGTCAGTATTAACTAAATTTACAACACAATACAAGAATTTTTCACATTTTCAATTCTAACAATGAATCTTAAGTTCCTTATTTTTTGAAAAGTCAAGGTATTCTAAGACATTTTTGAAGTTTAAAGTGTACATGTTGTACGTAAAATCAATTTTTTTTCATTTGAAACTTATAATATTGTATAGTATTTAAATGTTGTACCACACAAATTATGTGCATACAATTAATTACTCTTGTTCTACTAGGCCTATGAGAACAAGACTAATTATATAAACAACAACTGTTAAAACTGTTTCTAAAAAAGATTAAAATCGCTTATTCTACAAAATTATGAAGATTCTTCATCAGATTTATATTTAAAATACTTGTAAGATTAAAAATAAAACGTGGGGCTCATGAAATTGATGATGTATGAATGAAGCTATGTGACATAAGTGATTTAAGTTACATTTTACAAATATTTCAAATCCAAAAATATTATTTATTAATGTTATGTTTGTAGAAGAAATTATTGTACTTTTTATAGTCACTAATAAAAAAGATTTTTAAGTTGTTTATTTATATTATTAAGTATTTTTGTCTATATCTTAATCATTTTTTTTAATTAATAAATATTTTACAGTTTAACTAATCACAAATATAATATTAATAATGATCAGTCACTTTATTTCAGTAAATTGAGTATGTACAATAATATGAATAACACATTATTCCATTGTTATCCACTTATTAGGCATACACAAAATATCTAGTCTCTAGGTCGTCGGAAAATAAGTTTTAAATTGTTTACAAAATTTGTATGTGTCAGACAAGAAAGGGATAACCCTAACAATTGAATCTTTCCATTTCAGTTTTCCCGAATTCCAACGTTCAACAATCTGAAGTCAAAATTGCGGTGCCAGAGCTGATATTTAAAATTAAAAATAAACAAATAAATTGCGTAGTTCCTGTAATGACTGGCATGGTACCTTTGAAAACCGTGGGGATGTCCTTGGGGGGATCACGGAAATCCAAATAGCATTTGGTTATTTTGCGCGTGTACAGAATTATGGAAAATGTTGCATTTGATAACGGTCAATTATAAGTTTTATCGTACATGCGCGCGCGTCATCGGCAGATACTCAATCAGAAACTGAGACATGATGACTCACGTGCAAATTTTGCTTTATTATAAACAATGAATAGATGAAACTTTTATGCTGTAAATAAATGTAGTATATTATCTAACACTCTTTTTTAGAACAAAATGCTATTTACATTTTTAATGATAGTTTAAGTTTAATTTGCATTAACAAATTCAACTTTTAATATAATTTTGAGATCTCTACATACTAGTTAAATTATTCTTATTTTTACTTGTTTTAAATTGTATTTCTTGTTATGTTAATTTACATGACATTTTTCAATTTAACTGTACATTTTTCAATGTTGACACGCTGTTAGCACATTAATGTATTATCAACTTAAAATAAGTGCGTAACTTAAAATGTACGAATAAGTAAATCTTTGAAATTGCGCAAATCTTAAACTGGGAAATTTACTATTAACTTTTATAAAAATTTAATAACTTTAACTTAAGTATTCATTAAATACGCGTAAGTAGGTGAAATAGTTTCCATAAATTTAAAAAGCGGCATACAATGTCATATTTTTATTGTATTAGAGATGTTGTGATAGTTGCACATGTTTTAGGCAATTCGTAATATCGCGTTTTTATAGCTAGTTAATAACAACGTTTTTATATTAACTCCACTAGATATAGAACAAATTCAGCTTTTAATCTAATCGTAAAAATGTTAAGCGTTAAAATATACAATTAGTAAAAGATAACGTCTTACATGGAGAATATATAACGTGGTTAAGGTCCTGCTGTGCCATCTGAGACTGGAGTTGGAGTTGGAGTATTGAAAATATTTCATCGGTCAGTGTTGCCAGGCAAACGATAATTATCCTTTGCAAATTTTACCCTTCAACTATTTACCTTTTCCTTGAAGATTGAACTTTTTATTTTATTAGTTGGCAGCTTAAACTATTCTTACTACATCCAGGGATATACATGCATTAGTAAAATCGTAATATTACATTTAGGATCTGTATAATTTTATTAGCAATACACATTGTTCAAAAATTCGGATTAAAATGTATTAATTGTTAAATCAAAATGTAATAACTTTCGAGAAATACTATTTCTTTACATTCAAATATAAGATGTATTTACTGACCTAAGCTTAGATTCGTGGATGAGGTCCGATAATGTTACCCATTAAGTAAAGTAATATTGGCAACGCGCCTTTTTTAATCTGGCAACACTGCAAAACAAGGCAAACAGGCGAACGTTCATCGACGAAGGTCACTGTCCTGACCTGACACATTAAAAATGTAAAGTTCATCGCAGTTCTACAAGTAGTTATTGATTTTGCTGAAGTAAGATGTTGTAATGTGTGATCGATACATTAGGTTACAATGAGGCATTTATTTTGCTAATAAAAAGAACAACATTTCATTAATAAAAATACTTTATTTGGGATTTTTAAGTTCGTTTTGTCAAGTTTAAACAATGCAGAATCTGAATAACATATTTATTTATTTTTTAATTGTTAGGAGACCTCGTGTATAAATATCATTAGTTTAATATAGTTCGATAGGTAAAATTAAGTTGATGAAGAACTCTGTAATAAAGAAACCAATTTTAAGAGGCGCGTCGATGCTTCTCATCTGATTGAGTCAAACTCTACGGGTCGATAATATTGAATCGCCTTCACTTCCTGGCTGCAATACCAACTCTCACTTGTACTGCAAATGTTGCATTACACTTAAGAAATATAAACAAGAATATTATTATGAATTAAAACTTATACATTTTTATTTCAAGCCTTCATATTATTGTTTAATTCCAACTTATAGAGGAAAAAATTATGTTCACTTAGTAAATTGAATAATAAATATTGATTTGTAAAAATATTTGTTATAAAATGAAATCACTTGAGGAATATGTTATTATCTCAACTGAGCACCAAGAAGGTTTGCATGAGAATACTGTATTGCCGAAATTTGCTTTGAAATTAAAAAAATGAAAGCTAACCAACCAGAACTAGATTTGGACCATCTTACATTTAAACTGACGAATTTGATAAAAAACTGTGACTCAATCCTTGTGGATAGTGAACAAAAAACGGACAAACTTGACACTTCTTTAAGGGAAAATGCTATATTAGAAAGTAAATTGGATATAGAGAAAAAACAAAGATTACTAGACATAAATAACTCTTTTGAAATTCAAGAGGCGGAGAATGACGAAAAGCTAACGTTGAAAACTCAAATTAAGGATATTAAAATTAAACTTAAAAACTAGTGAAATAAATTGTAATTCTTTACTTTTGGAGAGTGGGGAATAAAAAAAGAAATTAGAAAGTATAACAAGATTGAATAATTCACTAACTAAGGAAAACAACAACAAGGATATTACGATCTCAAGCATAAAAAATAACCTATATATTGTTACAACAGACCTTCTAAACGTGGAAGCTAAACAATCTTGGGGCAGAGATAAGTGGGTGGACGACACTGTACTTAATGACTACTTCTTAGCTATGTCCGAAAGTATTACTGGTAGCGAAGCTCTGTTCCTTGGTCCTTCAGCGACCTCAATCATAAGATTTAGTACAAAAGACGACGCTCTGGACAGCTTAAAACTCACAAATTTCGATAACAGTAAATATGTATTCATATGTGTAAGCGACTCTAGTGAGGGGGGAAAGGATGACAGTGGCTAACACTGGAGTCTCTTGTTCGTAGCTAGGAGTAACAGTTTAGCTTATTAGCTTATCACTTTGACTCCTTAAACTCCAGAAATAAAACATCAGCTCAAATTATTGCAAACAAACTTGGCATAGAACCTATTAATGTTGCAGAAATGCCATGTATTCAGCAAAAGAATTCATTCGAATGTGGCATTAATGTTTTAGCAAATGCGAAATACATTGCGTACCATTACTGCATTACAAACGAGAACATCCCCTTTAATGAATGGTTCAGCAGAATGAATATAGTAAACACTGGTTCATCTTACTCTATGGAAAATGAATTGACAGAAAACGATATCTCACATACAAAAACAAATAAAACTCCTATAAATTTGAACCCCAAATGGCAAAAAGTACCTGCCAAGCGTAGTAAGAAAACCAAAAATGGCCCTTTACATAAAAGCTCATCAAAAACCCCCCCAAAAAGTGTGAGTGACAATAGATTTGATATTTTATCACTAAATGATGAAGAGAATATCGTTCGGTGCAATAAATGTACTATCAACTCTCAATGAATAAAAAAAGGACATATGTTTGCTCAAATCTGACATCCCCATTACGGTTGAAAGCTGTTTCAGATTTTGAGACTATAACCCAGCCAAGATTAACAGCCAAGATTAACAATACTACTGTACGTATATGGGTGGGTGGGTGAATACCATAGTGCGTGTATGGGTGGGCGGGTGGGTCATTACCACAGTGTGTGTATGGGTGGGTGGGTGGGTCAATACCACAGTGTGTGTATGGGTGGGTGGTTGGGTCAATACCACAGTGAGTGTATGGGTGGGTGAGTGGGTCAATACTACATTACGTGTATGGGCGGGAGAGTGGGTCAGTACCACTCTCAGTGCGTGTGACAGCCAAGGTAGAAGTCTCTCCAGCTGTCTTGAGCGTAGCTTCAAGGATAAGTTTAAGATCTTTAACCATTGCCAGCCTGGGGCACCCATTGAACAGGGTTTTGATGCATTACTGAAGTTTCCAGATGTAAAAACATACTCAAAAAATGGCTTTATAGTTGTGATAGGAGGTACCAACAACATCACCCGAAATGCAGCCCGTAATAGTCTTAAGTTTTTAAGAACATTTGCTTGTACACTTAAGAACAAACGTTCTCTTTTTAGTCATACTAATATAATAATTGCAACAATACCTTACAGGTATGACTTAAACGAGGACAGTCCTGAAAATAAGTTAATTAAAGAAACAAACTCAATCATTAGACAGGAAGTATATGGTGCAAGTAATGGTAATATTCAACTTGTAGATCTTTATCTTTTCCACAGACGTTATCAGACTCGCCATGGCTTACACCTGAATAAGAAGGGGAAAATACTACTTAGCAAAGAAATCTTGAACATAATTAAAATATTTCAAGATAATATAGTAGTAGAAATGAAGACACATGAAGAACTGCTAACCCCTGAAACAGCTGCCCTGCCATTGGAAGATACGCCAATCAAAAAGCCAACAAAATATTCAAGTAGCACTATTGAAGTGATTGAGGCATGTATGTCGGAATTAATTGATAACTATAAACAACACTCAGATATTGCATTTGCTCATTGCATATCTGGGGATTTCGGGGACCCAAGACAAATGTCAGCAGGCGTTGCTTTCACGTTTAGAAAAGTGTTTGGCAGATCCCAACGTTCTGACTGTTTGAGCGAATGTCTAACTTCACAAGAATCTATGGGACAGGCTACAGTTTATGGACTTGTGACCAAACCGACTTACAGCAGTAAACCTAGAATAGAGGATTATGATAGGGCATTCCATAAACTAATTGATGAGTGCATTAAAAAGAAATATAAAAAAATCATATATTCGCCCATGGGTTGCGTACGGGATCAGATACCACCTATACATTTTGTGCAGCAGATTGTACAGCTCCATCACAAAATAGGTGCTGCAGTAAGTGTTGCGGTTCACGATGAACGTGCATCTAGACATTTAAGAAATGGTTTAAAGTACGAAGAATTCTTGAAGTTGTTGCGTGACAGTTTAGCAGTGGAATTAAATGAGAATACTTCACTTTGCACAACCACTTTGAGTCTGCCACCTTGTACTCCCTTCCCTGCCTTGCCGTCTTCAACGAATGCTGCATCTCCACTTTCCATTACCACGTCCCCAGCCGCACTGCTTGATCACAGTTCCGGTGTTAATGCCAGTGATGTTAAAAGTGCCAAAGTCATTACAGTGGGTGGAATTGATAATAAGATCTTTGATAGTGATATTAATTTTTTAGAAGTAGATAAATCATTAAATGTAACCTCAGGGCCTTAAGTTGTAACAAAAATATTATCCATGTTAGTCCTACAAATTTTCCTAAGTTAAACCACAATGATTTACATTTATTGCATTTAAATATTCAGTCTGTTAGAAGTTCGTTCAATGAGCTAGAAATACTTCTTGATGACTTTCCTGCCCAAATAGTCTCGCTTAACGAACATTGGCTTATGGTTGATGAATTAAGTTTGTATATTCCAAAAGGATACAAACTAGGCGCAGCTTTTTGTCGAACTAAGGGCTATGGTGTGTCCTTAATACTTCTTAGGGAAGATATTTGTTATGAACCATTTAATGTACAAAGCCATGCAATCGAATCTATTTTAGAAGTTTGTGCAGTCAGACTTCTTCCTTCCAAATTAGTTATTACCTCAACGTATTGTGCAGATTCATATAATATGGATTCTGTAAATGCCATAGACACATTGCTAAACTCACTCGTGAATAATAATATTAGGTTTTTTATTTTGGGCGATTTTAATATAAATATTAAAAAGGATAAACCTATTGTACATACATTTATTAATATGCTAAAATCCTATGATTCCTACTGTTTGTTTGTACAAAATACAAGGGAAAAAGCATGCATTGATAATGTCATAACTAATTTTAACTTAGCTGTTCTGGATAAAGATGTTATCAAAACATGCATAGCTGACCATGATTTGCTTTGGGTAAGAGCAGGTAGCTCAAAGATAAACATTTTACAAAGCAAAAATCAAGTAGAAGGTAAAAAAAATTATACCATACATTTAGAAAGTTTAATAATACTAACTTATACGATTTTAGATGTAAGCTTTTAAATAAAAGTTGGGATGATTTTTATAGTGAATATTTGACTGTAGATGAAATGTGTACACGATTTGTTAACAAAGTTATTTTCCATTATAATTATACATGTCCAATCAGATCGAAATAAAAATTAAAATCTAGTAATAAGCCTAACAAAAATTAATATGTTAAATGGTTTACACCTCAGCTTGCACAGCTAAGAGACTTGGTTACTATACTTAGAGATAGGGCATCTTCAGGTCCCGAACATAGAAGGTTATTGATCAAAGCTCGAAGTTTATACAGAAAGGAGTTAAAATTAGCCAAGATAAATTATAACGAAAAGTTTATAAAAAACTCAAGTAATAAATGCAAAGCTGCGTGGCATGTAATAAAAAATGAGATGGGGGTCTTAATTTGAAAAACAATTGTTTGCCGGACATTTCTCCTGATGTATTTAATGATATATTTCTGAACAATGCAAGACAGGCGTTACCGATAGCACATAATCACCAAGCAAGTGCTCAACAGCTGCTCTTGTCTTCCGTTACAACTTGTATTGACAAAAATCTTGAAATTTCACACAAATAAGACCACATGACTTAGTAAACATTATTAACAGTTTTAGTAATTCAAAAAGTGAGGATTATATTGGTATATCAAACTTTGTACTTAAGGGGAGCAGACCTCGAAAAAAAAAATTTTTATCCAATTTTTTTTTTTTTTACTGTTTATTGTAGCTCATTTCCTGCTCTTTAAATTGATATATAACATGATGTAGATTTAATTTATATCAGGTGTGAAAAAATGCTTTGTTTAAACTATGCAAGTGCATTTTTGCAACAAATTGTTACCATAGTAATAAGTTCATAAATGTTATTTCTTATAGTGTATATGTTTTGAATGACAACATAATTTGAAAGGCTTTGACTGCTAGATGTTTGTTTACATTTCTGTTAGGTGTTTATTGTTGTGACAGCTGTCAGTTAGTACTACAGGTTATTTTATAGTAATAACTGTGTTTCAAGTAAAGTGTGGATTACATTTGTGTAATAATAATATAATTATAATCTGCACAATGCCAAGATCAAATAGGATTTTTTTAAAGAAGAAAACATTTGGTTGGCATGCTCAAGGCAATAAATCTAACCCTAACTTATGTATAGATAGGCCTAGTAAATCAGTCCAAACTCCACCTTCAAATGAAAGCAGGTTAGATCTTAGACTATTTTGTAATATATTCATTTCTCCGAAAACAGTGTTTTTTATACCTTATGTACCTTTTTCTCCAAAACTGTTGGAGCTAGAACATTGAAACTTGGTACACATATGTAGGGCTTTAATATACACAACTTCTCCAGTTAATTTATATAAATACTCAAAAATAAAAAATATAAAAAATATTGAAAGTAAAAATTTTTGTTTATAAATTTAATACTTATAAAAAAATTGTTTCTGCATAAACTAATTGAAATAAATAAAATTCCCCTGGAGAGTTTGTTTACAAAGAGGGTATAAAATAATGGTAAAAATTTCATCTCCATATCTTAAATAGTTTTTGAGAAAAAGGTACATAAGCTAACATGGCCGAAGATAGGGAAGTCTGCTCCCCTTAAACATGTTGTTGGTGAAATTGCTTCCCCTTTGACATACTTAGTAAATTCCATTTTAATGTCAGGTATTTTTCCTAAGATCTGGAAAATTTCAAAAACAGTTCCTCCCTACAAGTAAAATGATCGAAGAGACCCAACAAGCTATAGACCAATCTCATTGGTTCCAGTGTTTGGTAAAGTTATTGAGGCAATTGTAAAACATCAAACCTTTGAATATTTCATTAGGAATAACTTATTTAGTCCATCCCAGTTTGGGTTTATTCCCGGGAGATCTACAATCAAGACTTTGGAGTCATTAGTCGATGAAATTTTATTAGCTTTTGAAAGCAAGAAGGTGGTTTGCTCTGCCTTAGTAGATTTAAGCAAAGCCTTTGATAGCATCTCCCATAACATTATAATTCAGAAATTGGAATTCTATGGTGTAAAAAATACTGTCCTTAAATTATTTAAATCTTATTTAGAAGACAGGAAGCAAATGGTAGTTGTAGGCAGTAAAAAATCTTATCTCAAAGAGGTTACATTAGGTGTACCTCAGGGGTCAATTTTGGGCCCTTTTTTGTTTTTAATTGCTATAAATTACCTCCCATCTTATATGTCAAAAAACACCATTTTTATACGCAGATGACACAACCTTTTACGAAATTGATCATGATACACAAATTGCTCAAACTAGACTCAGTGACATGATATTAAAATCAAACTTATGGTTTGATTCAAATAATCTTAAGGTTAATGTAGATAAAACTGAAGAAATCGTCTTTAGTCTTAAACAAATTTCTTTTGAAAATAAATCAGTTAAATTATTAGGGCTCTTTTTGGACAATAAGCTATCTTGGGACTCGCAAACAAAAAATATTATCTTTAAATTATCAAGTGTTCTTTTTCTTATACGTAAATTAAAACAATGTGTTAGTCATGAAATGCTAATTACTGCTTATTACGTGTTTTTCACCCCATCTCCTTTACGGTATTAGGCTATGGGGAAATAGCCCAGGAACAGCTAAGGTTTTTATTTGAAAAAAAGGCAATTAGAATTATTATGGGAATAAGAAGTGCAGACAGTTGCTTCAATTATTTTAAGCAGTTAAAAATTATGACTCTACCTAGCTTATACATATATTGCAACATACTTCATGTTAAGGAAAACTTGGAATATATAGGAGTAGACTAAATGTTCATGAACATGCAACAAGAAATCAAGCAAAATTAGACCTACCAGCCTTTAGATTAAATAAATCAATAGAAAGTCATCTTTATATGCAACTTAATTTTTTTAATCAATAACATTACTCTGCCTCAAACGTATCATTTAAAAGATTCAAAAATATTCTCAAACATTGGTTTTTTCTATGCCATTTTACAAAGTGAATGATTTCTTGGAGCATAATCTTACGGATTTAAGATTTGATGAAACTATTTAAATTTATGCCTGTTGTAGATTTTAATTGCTAATTTTTGTAATTGACGATGTCTATTATAATATGTTTTATTATTTAATGACAAATAAAGCTCTTGAATCTTGAAGACTGTTTATTAAAATTATGCCACAAGGTACATTATTGCTGATCATTTAATGAACTTATTTAATAACGTATTGAAGCTACTGCTACATGCTGAGTCCTTAAAAATGTGCACATAAATAGGCCTACTATATCGTTAATAATACCTTAATCACTCATTTAAAAAAACTTCTTGGTATAGAAGGTATATTTTTAAGTACCACATCATAGTTTAAAAATAACTGATCAACATTGGCATTAGCTACAGAAATTACGTTAGCAACAGTGAAAGTGAAAGAATCGTTGCTAACAACCGTGCCCACTGCCCATTCGACATTTACACTACAGAAACCGTGGTGCCAACTGCACACTCAGGGCTGCACTACAGGTTATTGATTCACGAGATATATAATTGTACCGCAATTTCTTAACTATGATAAATTAGTTCCCGCCACCCGGACATGATATATATAATAATGATAACTATTGTAGATAGTCGTAGCAAATAAGTGACTCTTATTTATCGGGTGATTAATTTGCGGACACTAATTTCACTTAATTCATTACCCCATTTTGTTCGAAACTAGTTCTTTTTTATTCTTAGCCATACTTCTTTTTTCTGCAGTTTGAAAATTAACTTGGGAGTAATTAGATTTAATTATTGTTATATCATACCACGGTTGAAGGACATAGTGTACAGGAAACAATTAGTTGGTAGCCTAGTTGGTTAAAGCCCAGCTTTATAAGCTAAAGGTTCTCAGTTCGATCCCAATCAGAGTCGTAACACATTTTGAAAGGGATCAGCTGATAACCACCGGCTGTTCATTTGTCATTGTGCTATTAAAGTCCTATGATGGCACAAAGTGATGCTCGAAGCCGGAGCTATTCTAACGAATTGGAGGACCATCGAAGGAGGACCAGAAGGCTCCTTGGCGAGGCCAATGGATCCGGCAGTGACGCAGACTGGTTGTCCTACCGGGAGTCGCAAAGAGATTACAGACGAGAGGTTCGTAGATTCTCCAGGAAATCCTGGAGAGACTTTTGTACCTCTATAGAGACAACCTCAGTTATGTCTAGGCTTCACAAAATGCTGGCTAAGGACCCTGGGGGAAGACTGGGACCCTTCATTAAAGATGATGGGGAGTGGCCAGATCTGAAGAAGAGACTTTGCAACTCCTCTTTGAGACTCACTTTCGGGCTCCGCCGAAGAACCGGTGGTGAGCCCCTCATTTCTGTGAGGCGGGCTTGTACTGGGACCTGGGTACTGGGATTGAGGCAATGAATGTTGTCACAGAACAAAAGATCAAGTGGGCAGTTGAGTGCTTCGCCTCTTTCAAGAGTGCGGGGCCGGATGGCATTAAGAGACAATCCGCTCGATACAAATCAACACGCATACATTGCTGGGAGATCTGCTGAGTCGGCTCTCCATCAACTCGTCACGAGAGTAGAGGAAACGATTCGGCAGAAGAAGCTAGACATGGGAGTCATCGCGGACATAGAGGGGGCGCTCAACAATGTCTCCCTGCAGTCTATTATGGCTGCTGTCGTTAGAACGGGCGCCAGTGGTACTATCACCAGATGGATCGAGGCCTACCTACGCAGTAGAATGGTTAAGGCAATACTGAGCGACGCGACGGTTCAGGTTGTAGTCGGAAGCGGTTGTCCCCAAGGTGGTGTCCTTTCCCCTCTCCTGTGGTCCCTAGTGGTTGATGAACTTCTAAGGGTGCTTAACGGGATGAGGGTATATGCTCAGGCATACGCGAACGATGTGTGCATACTGGGCATTGGTAAGTTTGCCTGCACAGTGTCAGACGTTGTCCAACCTGCCCTGAGATTCTTGGAAAGGTGGTGTAGAGACAAGGGGCTCTCTGTTAATCCTAACAAAACAGAACTTGTACTCTTCACTAGGAGGAAGAGGCCGGATGGCCTATACATGCCATTATGGGAAATACGATGCTAAGATCTTTGGGGTCGGTTAAGTATCTGGGGGTCAATCTGTCAATCTGGACGCTAAACTGAACTGGTTGGAGCACCTACAGGAAAAAGCCAGGAAGTTCAGAATTGCTTTTTGGGCGTGTCAGAGGGCCATTGGGACAACGTGGGGCCTTAAAACAAAGATGGTTCATTGGCTAGACACGAGTGTACGTCGGCTCTTCTTACGTTATGCTGCAGTTGTCTGGTGGTCGGCCATGGCACATAATAGTGGAAGGCTAACATTAGATAGATGTCAGAGAATGGCGTGCCTGGGAATTACAGACGCAATTAGAATAACCCTTATGGCGGCGATGGAGTCCTCACTGGACTCCGCCCTATGGGCCTATTTAGACAGGGGGAGGCTTGTAAAGTGGCCTCTAGAATAAGGACGACTGGTGGCTGGTTGCCTGGCCAACCAGGACTCCATGGCGAAATACTATCTAGGGACATCGGTCTGGACCCGTTGCTTGTGATGGGGACAGACTCAATGACACCTAGGTACAGATTCGACAGGCAGGTCAGGGCTTTCCTTCCAAGCAGAGATAAGTGGATGGGGAATACAAAGCCCGCACAAGTCAGAGGAAGCATCTGGTTTACGGACTGCTCACTAACAGAAGGATGTGCGGGTGCTGGGGTGTACGGAAATTTCTGTCTGTACCTATCGGAGCCCATGCTACCGTCTTCCAAGCGGAGGTGATGGCAATCATGACATCCACACAAGAAGAAATGCTTCTAGGTGGCTTCGGAGGAGTTGTTTCCATCTGTTCAAACAGTCAGGCGGCGATAAAGGTGATCATAGTACCACGTACCAGCTCAAAGTTGGAATGGGAGTGCCAGGGGATCCTAGAGACCCCTTGTCAGCGTAAACAGGTGAGACTCATATGGATCCTGGGCATGCTGGCATTGTATGAAATGAGAAGGCTGATGTTCTGGCTAGGAGAGGGGCAAAGGTCCCTCTTCTGGGACCAGAGCCAGCCCTTGGCATCCCTTTACAAAAGGTTAAGAGAAGAATTGATCAGTTGACCTCTGAGAAACACGCTGGTAGATGGAGGACCGAGACCGGGCTCAGGCAGTCTCGTGCACTTATTCAAGGACCAGATCACAGTTACAGCCGAGCTTTGCTGAGCTGTAACCGGGCCAAGGTGAGAGCTGTTACGGGACTGCTGACCGGACTTAATCTTCATAGACACATCTTGTGTCATTGTGGAGCTCTCTAATCTCTTAGGTACAGGACTCTGAGTGCCGCTTTTCTGGAACCAGAGGATATCAGACGGGCTACACTCGGGGAGACCTTGTCCTTCATAAGGGGGCTGGTCTCTTGTGACACTGTTGCCAGGCTCGGGGTGCAAAGGGCCATGGAGTCTAGGCTCGGTGGGCTTGGTGACAGGACCACGACCCGGTGTATCTATCTATCTAGCAATTCTAATAAGAAAAAAACTTTATGTTAGTTAAAACTCCTCCTGTAAGGGTAAAATGGTGTTTCTTTAAGCTAGCCATACATTAAGCGGCGCGGTTGCTCGTCGACCATCAATCTGAGTGCAGGCGACCAAATTGCCCAAATATCGCCTAATGTATGGAGCCGTTTCAACCAGGTTGCCAACAATCTTGAGATCGCTCGATATTCCCAGTCGATCCAGTAACTTGCAGGCAATTTGAAGATTTCTTGGCGACCAGATTGCCAAGTGTGTGCGTCAAGCAACCATCATGAGCGATATCCGAGTTCAACGCATGCGCACTACGGTATAACATTCTTTATCACCATAGCAACAACAATAAACCTATTTAAAATAATATGTTATAAAACCATATGTTTTTTTTTTTTTTTTTTTACCTTTCAAATAGTATATTTCATAACAAGAGTGGAAAGTGGGGTTTTGCATGTTCGAGACCATATGTTTGAAGTGCGAGACTTGTCGAGCATTTCGAATGGTCGAGAACATACAAAACACTTTCACTCGAGTTTTGAACGATACTTTTCACTACACTACGGAATAAAAACAGGTGTTGTTGACTGTGGAAAATTTTCGGTTGTAAACAATGTTACTTTCGGTAGTAAACAATAGACAGCTGTTGAAAATATGATGTTTCGCAGGTTGTAAACACATAACTAAAACAGCTAAACTCATAGTAGTGTAGTGAAAAATATATTTTCACAACACAACTATTGTTCAGCTGTTTTCGTTAAGTGTTTATAACCAGCGAAACGTCATATTTTCCACAGTTGTCTACTGTTGACAGTCGAAAGTAACACTGTTTTCGTTCGAAAATTTTCCACTATCAACAACTTAATAACCTTCAAAAGATTTTAAAAACATTCTTGTTATCGTTTCGCCAACTGAAATGGAAGTGATTTTATAAAATGTTCCTAATTAAATAAAAAGTCAACATTCCAACATTTTTTATTCAGTAGTGTTGTGAAAAATATCGTTCAAAACTCAAGTGAAAATGTTTTGCATGTTCTCGACAAATTGAAGTGCACGACAAGTCCCACACTTCAAACATATGGTCTCGAACATGCAAAATCCCATTTTCCACTCTTGTTATGAAATATACTATTTAACATTTTAATAGTTTTACAAATAATCATATATTACTGTAATAAATGTCTACGACAGTAAACTCAATAAATGTCACGTCACTCACTACTTTATTTGGCAGCTCGTGCTTTACAATTAATTACATTTTCTTCTACTTATTATTAGTGGATCATATTTTTGTACCTAATGGTAATGGAAATAATGTCTTTGACAACCCGATGCTCAGTGTAAATGCTGAAGAACAGGCACCTGCATCAGAACAATCCCCTAAAACTGAACAGCCGCCTAATATTGAAACACAGGTGAAAACACCAGAAAACACAAAAAATTGAAAAATGACGAGGGACGAAATAAAATTGCAATCAAAGAATTTTCTATACCTTTTTTTCTGAGCGATTTTATAAATTTATGTCAAAGATTGCCAAGCGAGAGTTGCTGGATTGATTGCTTGAACAAAGACACCTTTCGACCGGCGATGTGATTGCCAGGAAATCAGACGACGAGCAACCGTGTCGCCTAATGTATGGGTAGCTTTAGAAGCATACTTCAATTCCGTAATAAAAGTAATCCAGACTTGTCTGCTGATCTTCACACATGGATTAGTCAAACTTGGCCATTATCTTGTCGAAAATCGATGACTGTCCAGTGTCCACCCTTTAATTCATCATGAGTTTCAATATGACTAGTCGCAAATTCTTACGAACTCTGACAAAAATAGTATAGGCACCAATATAGGAGTCTCTGCACAGTTTTATTAGTTGATGGTGCATTTTAATCAATTCAAAGAGTTAACCAGACTTAAAAACCCGAATAACTGCATGAACATCACATTTATCAGTAAATTTGGTCTAAGAATTTAAAGATGTTTTAACTTTAGATCTATCAAGCCTGACATATGTTTCACATCCAATTTATTTACGTTAAATCACTTTCTAAGACTTGTGAGGATTTAACAAAACATTGAAAAGTTAAAGACAAACTTGTTGCTTAAGTTTTGTGTTTGTACACAACAATCCTCAAATTGCAATTCTTTCTTGAATAAAATGTGACCGTCTTTACCTGTTCTATAAGTAAGAGGACTGATAAATGGCTCAACCCCCACCCACAGGATCTTCCTATGTGGGGGTTATCTTTGTATGTGTATGTTGTTTTTTCTTATACTTGTGTAACAAAGATTTTTTTCTTGTACTTGTATACATATATAAGATAAATAAATAATGATTTGATTTGAAATAAATAAAAATGATCATTTGAAGAAAAAACTATAAACACTCGAATTTAAAACATCACTGTAAAGAAAATAATTACACTAGAAAAATACAAATGACATTAAAAATGTCCTAATTTATTCTTGCACTTTTGAGTGTAAAAGCAAAATTTTTATCATTTAACAGTTTTTTTAAAATCACGCGTAGAATAAAAAAGACAGTGATTTTTAACGCTCTTTACAGAAACGTCAACTTTAAAAATGTCTACAATAAAAACCTCTGGTCAGATTAAATTGAAACTTTAATAGCTCATTTATCAACTATTTCGCTAACCTATGCTAGAATTTTATGAACTTTGATTAATTAACAAAAATGTTCTCGTGGAAAGTGTGAAACATTTTTTTCTAGTTTATTGAGTAGGCCTACGAAATCGAATAAAACTTCGTTTTGTACATAATAATACCATTATTTCAAAAAAAACTAACAAACGTTTACATAACATACTTTTATGAATTTATATAGTTTAATAATCAAACGCAGGGCAGTGTGTAGTGACGCGAGAAATAGCGGCACTTCTACCGACGACCAGATCGGGAAAAACAAAGCGACGTTGCCGCGAAGAGATCTGTTCCAGCGGCTTTTCTTACTTTCCATATGAACTTTGTTTCACAAATGCTAATTTTTTTAGTTTATTAATGTTCATACAAAAGTTTTGATGTAACAATTTTGATCTATTATGATCAAAACTACTAGGAACTATTGAAAATGATTAAAAATCTAACACTGAACGTTGTAAATGTTTTATTTTTTAGTTTTATTAAACAGTTTTTATTTATTTATTTTTAAGAATTTAGGGAGAAAATGGTGATAGGAAATGAATTATACGTAACAAATCAGTATAAGTTTATAAACAATAACAATATAACTAAAATTAAAGTGTTAGCTGTGATTACAGTTAAAGATTTTATTCAGTTAACAGGGCCTCTAACGCTGGCTGTTAAAGTGGCAACGATGCAGCGCTTTTGTGTAGTGCGGTAGCCAAGAGAGCACCGTGATTTTACGCGCAGCTGCACACTGCCCTGCATTTCATTATAAATTCATACAAGTATGTTATGTAAACGTTCGTTTGTTTTTTGAAATAGTGGTATTGTGATGTACAAAACGAAGTTTTATTCGATTTCGTAGGCCTTCTCAATTACTAGATAAAGATGTTTTACATTTTCCACAAACAATTTTTTGTTAATTTATCAAAGCTCATAAAGTTCTTGCATAAGTTAGTGAAATAGTTTATAAATGACCTATTAAAGTTTCAATTTAATCTGACCAGAGGTTTTTATTGTAGAAATGTTTAAAGTCGACGTTTCGGTAAAGAGCGTTAGAAATCATGGTCTTTTTTATTCAACTAGTGATTAAAAAAACTGTTAAAAGATTAAAATGTTGCTTTTACACTCAATAACGCAGGAATAAACAAGGAAAATTGTAATGTCATTTGTATTTTTCTAGTGTAATTATTTTCTTTACAATGATGTTTCAAACTCGAGTGTTTATAGTTTTTTCTTCGACAGTATATATTATAAAAAACAGACAAAAATATACAAAATATTTAGTTTGAAGTTATTATTTCCACCTATTTTTCAAAACTAGGCGTATGTATTCAAAATATCAAAAGCAAACCCAATGCGCAATATGATAAAGTTAAAATGTCACCGCATACACAACTTTCTGTCAATAAATAACGAAAAAATATGGATTCGCAAATAACATTGTTCATATGGGATTGAAACCAAAATGGCCGACAGCCTCTGCTGACCCTTAAAATACAACAGAAGACAATGAAATCCTCCCCAACTGCTATACAAAATATTTAATTTATTGTATCATAATATCAAATTATAGCAGCTGCTAAAAGCCCTTCTTGTTTTTATTACTATAAATAAATAGCTTTAATATCGAATAATATTTATGTTGCTTATGGTGAAAAATGTATAAGCTCAATTAGATGTATGAGAGAAAAATATTAATATTTAAAAAATATCTTCTACAAATTTCTATTCCCTGAAAACCTTGTTGAATTATCGCGAGGAGGCAACACACAAGTTTTGCATACCACAGCTTTGTCTCTGGTTTACTCCAATGCTGAATATTGTGCTCTCGTGTGGCCTAACAGTACACACGTACGAGAGGTTGATCTACAGTATATAAGGCGATGAGGGCTATCAGCGGTTCCCTTCATTGCAACCATGGCATCCCAGTACTGTACAACATAGCTCTTCTGAATATAAGATGCAAAGAAACTATTTCTCAGAGTGTTCAAAAAATCCTCTCTGGCCAGAATCTCCCCATTTTGCCAAGATATTCCACAACATGCAGAGCAGCTTCAATCTATAAAACCACTTCCTCAACTACCTTCCCAGTTAATCTCAAACGAATTTTCGTCAAAAACTAATTGGATGTTAACTTGGGATATGTTTGACAGTCAAAACAAGTTTCTGGTATCAGACCCTTATGACCGTCATAAGGAATGAACTGGGTCATTTTTGCACAGGTGTCAGAAGATGCAACTAATGGAAGAATAAGTGGGGATTGGCAAATGAACAGTAATGTAAGTGCGGAGTTGAAGTTCAAATTATGGATCACATAGTACACGATTGCCTATAAATAAGTTCAGTGGGGTTAACTGGTCTTCATACAATGTAAGAAGTAGGTGTTACGAAACATTGATTTAACTTTGTGACAGGAGATCATATTCACACTAAGACACAAGTACTTTTACTGTAGATTTTATTTAGATGTTGTTGGTTTCTTTAATTTTTAATCTTTTATTAGTTTGGTAGCTGGCCTATGAAAGACATACAATATATTTATATATTCCTTAAAACCTATACGAAAAGTAAAAAAGCAAAATAAAACAGAATAATGAGTACCAAAAATTCCCATTATTCATACAATAGATTCCTACAGGAAATTTAATGAGATACTTTCAAGAGTGTTATGTGGAGTGACAGCTACATGCCAAACCTAACTTTATGTGAGGTAATTATCTATGCCTTCACAACGTCTTGTCAAGAACGGTGACTTGCACAATTATAACACAAGACAAGCCAAGGACTTCCAGAACTCTTCTCAGTTCTATTTGCCATCACATGCCAGAGCTGTAATATTTAAATGCTCCTGAGAGATCTTAAATACTGTTCTATAATCTCCTGAAAGAAGACTAATCATGTTGGAAAAGTAATTTTTGCAACTGATGAGTTCTAGATTATTATTATGTAAATAACACCTAGCTTAGTATTTGATGTTATCTTTTATTCTTCTTAATGAATAGGAAAATAAGTGTAATTTCCATTACATGAATAAATTAATGTACAACACTTCTTCACAAAATGATAGACATCAAAAGACAAAAAATTATGAATTTGACACTGGTTCTAATAGTCACAGCAAGGATGTTACTAACTACCTAAATGTGGAAACTAGTGGCAATGCTAATTTATTTGGATATGAGCGTGCAGCTTGGAGGTTAATTAGAACATTTACTCGATACACTGCTGATTTTTTCCAAAAGTACAATTATAATCAAGGATTGGGTTACAATTATGGCAAAAAGTACTGATGGGAAGATTTGCGTGTCTAACAATACGCGTATTGAAATTTACTACTGTATTTTACTACTGAACCTTGTTGTTATAACCTTTAAATCAAAGACTGAAATATTTCAGGTGATACTGCTTAAACTAGTCATAAAATGATTAAAGCACACGTAGTTTAAGTTTTGAAAACATGTCACAATGATGAAGAAACTACTTTCTACAACAGAGGAAATAGAGGTCGTCCAAAGGAAAAACCTATCAATAATATACAATTAACAATAAACAATGGACCAAAGTTTTAAGGAATGGACTGACTCACTATGAATTTGTAAATCAACTGAAGGTGAATAAGTTGACTGCATCTCCAAAAGTGAATATTGTAACTCAACCACACATTGTGAGATACTTAATATATTGGAATTAACAAATCACTCACACTTCACACCATTTGACATATCAAATCCCATTATTAGATTTTTCCCTGTTAGTTTATCAGAGACTGTGTTACTTGACAGAACCCACTCACAGTAGTGGTTAAAGTAGAGCAGTAAACGTAAATACCCCAACATGGCATTCTGTTTTGCTCTTCTTAATAACTTTCTTACACTGCCTCTTGTATCAACTCCAGAGTCAATGTCATTAACTCCCTCTAGTGTGTGGTTGATTGTTAAACAAATGAACATTTTCAAAATGTAACTATGTACTGATAATTCTCACAGCTAAGAAAATTGTTTTTAGGTCAAATGAAGCTTCCAAGAAAACATTTACTCATTAGAAATAGTAAATTTTCTTCTAAGAACAAATATTCAATATGTCTTTATCAGTTATAAATCTAAATGTTTGAACTGAAAATCTAAGAGTTTCTTTTGGAAAACTAAATCGTCGTATTTATAGTAAGGAATGATAATGTGAGATTTCAATATGAAAGATTTTCAGATTGATTTTTATTTGCCATCACAAACAACAACTATAGGTGTGTAAAATTGTAAAAAAATGTCTAGAATGAATGTCTCGTCTCACGGATGTTCCTAACTGTTTATTTTCCTACAGTAACTGCTAATACAGTGATATTGATATTGAATAATGATGTTGAAATGATATTGAATAATTTTCAACATAAATGAAAATTAAATGTCAGTAGAAGAAGTAGTTAGGGAAATTTCATGTCATCGTAGATTGTTTTTAAATTGAAAATTTTATTTAAAAAGTAGGGAACTGAATTTTACATATTGGACCAATAATAGATAATTGAACCTATGTTTATAACCCAAAATAACTAACCAGTTCAACAGAAATTTTTAAATATTCATGAATTACAATAACATTATTTTCCAAAAACAGTTATTAAAATACAAAATTAAAACAACATGAGGATTCATTACAATCAAATTAAAAGAGAAAGTAATGATTTTAATAAGATTACCAAAAATTGCATGTTTTTTACATTTTATAAAAGTTATTAATAAGGTAAACTTATATTGTGCCAGTTCACTCAATACGGGTAAATTAGCATATAAATAGTATTGTTCTAATTCCAAGAATGGACTATGTATAATCGCTAACCATAGAAACAGACATGTAGACACAACAGTGATTTGTTTCAAATAAATACTCTGATATCTATTAGGCATACTATTAACTCAGCTATTAGTCACTTAAGCATGTGCTGGAAGGATTCAGATAGGGGGATGAAAAGAGATAGAGGGAGACCGCTGGCGCTACCTGTGAAAACCCAATGTATAGAGGAAGACCGCTGGCGCTACCTGTGAAAACCCTATGTATAGAGGAAGACCGCTGGCGCTACCTGTGAAAACCCTATGTATAGAGGATGACCGCTGGCGCTACCTGTGAAAACCTGATGTATAGAGGGAGACCACTGGCGCTACCTGTGAAAACCCTATGTATAGAGGATGACCGCTGGCGCTACCTGTGAAAACCCAATGTATAGAGGAAGACCGCTGGCGCTACCTGTGAAAACCCTATGTATAGAGGATGACCGCTGGCGCTACCTGTGAAAACCTGATGTATAGAGGGAGACCACTGGCGCTACCTGTGAAAACCCTATGTATAGAGGATGACCGCTGGCGCTACCTGTGAAAACCTGATGTATAGAGGGAGACCGCTGGCGCTACCTGTGAAAACCCAATGTATAGAGGGAGACCACTGGTACTACCTGTGAAAACCCAATGTATAGAGGGAGACCAATGGCGCTACCTGTGAAAACCCAATGTATAGAGGAAGACTGCTGGCGCTACCTGTGAAAACCTGATGAATAGAGGGAGACCACTGGCACTACCTGTGAAAACCCAATGTATAGAGAGAGACCACTGGCGCTACCTGTGAAAACCCAATGTATAGAGGAAAACTGCTGGTGCTACCTGTGAAAACCCAATGTATAGAGGGAGACCAATGGCACTACCTGTGAAAACCCAATGTATAGAGGAAGACTGCTGGCGCTACCTGTGAAAACCCAATGTATAGAGGAAAACTGCTGGTGCTACCTGTGAAAACCCAATGTATAGAGGGAGACCAATGGCGCTACCTGTGAAAACCCAATGTATAGAGGAAGACTGCTGGCGCTACCTGTGAAAACCTGATGTATAGAGGGAGACCACTGGCGCTACCTGTGAAAACCTGATGTATAGAGGGAGACCACTGGCACTACCTGTGAAAACCCAATGTATAGAGGAAGACCGCTGGCGCTACCTGTGAAAACCTGATGTATAGAGGGTGACCACTGGCACTACCTGTGAAAACCCAATGTATAGAGGGAGATCACTGGCACTACCTGTGAAAACCCAATGTATAGAGGAAGACCGCTGGCGCTACCTGTGAAAATCCAATGTATAGAGGAAGACCGCTCGTGCTACCTGTGAAAACCCAATGTATAGAGGGAGACTGCTGGCACTATCTATGAAAACACTGCCTAGCCAATATCAAGGCTTAATCCAATTGCATTTTTAGGTCAAGTGCGTATACAATATTAGATGTACCGGTAAGCTGAAATAATGCATTAGTAAGGAAGTTTTCTTTTTCAATCCAAATTCATTTTGAGATGATTTAGACTTTGTTCTACATTATTGTTTAGTCTTTGGTAAATTTAGAATAGAAGATAATATTGACATTGGAGGATAGTGATTTATATCAAAAGGAATTTTTTTGAGTTTTGGAAATTTTCAATGTGTCGTTGATTGATACATTTAACCCTCCAATATATATATTTTTTTTAATATATCTCAATTTTTATTGATTAAATATTACTACTGTATGCATTTAGAAACTTGAACATCGCCAAATGGAAATTTTAAAAATCAAATAGAACATGTCCTCGTTGACCACAGAGACAAGACTATCATCCTTGATGTACATAGTTTGAGAGGAGCTGAGTGTGGGTCGGACCATAACTTAATTCTTGTGAAAATTTTTCAAAGGATAGGAGAGAAGATGAAAAAAGAAGCAAGACCATCCGATCAATATGAAGTAGAGAAACTAAATAACAAAACAGTGGTAGAAGATTTCAAATTAAAATTTAAAAAATAGATTTGAAATACTTGCTAAACTTGAAGGAGATAACAATGAGACTGCCATAGATGATAAATGGGCCCTTACAAAGAAGAATATTCTGGAAATAGCGTGAGCAACTTGTGGGAAAAGGAAGAAAATATGGTTTGATGAAGAGTGTGAAAAAAAGTACAAGAAAGAAAATCTTCAAAAATGAAGATGGCTTTGAGAGCAGTCTGAAGAGGCTAAACAAATATTTAGACAACAACAAAATGAAACTAATAAACTACTTAGAAAGAAAAAAAGACTGTATGTAAATACGGAAAAGGCAGAAAATGAAAGTGTGCAAAATCCCAAAGCATTCTATAACACAGTAAACTTATTCAAAAAAGGTTTTAAACAATATTCTTTTGGAGTTAAACAGGGTGGAAAAGTTATTATAGAAAAGACTGAAGTTTTGGAAACCTGGTGGAAATATTTTGATGAACTAATGATGAACTTAATGCTGGAGATGAATTTTTAATGCTAGAAAATATTTTTCAGAATGCACAACCAAAAGTGGAAGAACCATGCATAGATGAAGTAGAAAGTGCAACTTAAAAAAATAATAAAGCGAAAGGAATAGATGGTAATTTATTTAGACATTTTAATATGACAGAACAAATGTATTATTTAATTGGTACAAGTTTCTTTAAAAAGATTATCTAACTAAGTTAATTAACTAAAACTTATCTTAGCTTTTCTTCATGTAATGATGAAGCTCCTCGTGGACTTGAAGTTCATATTAAAAGATGCAATGACGGTTCCGATTTAGATACCGTATAACTATTTAGATAATTGAATTAAACAATTAAAAAATGATTGATTTTAGACATCTTCACCGATTACCCAGGTTCGAGGTCAGTCGACCACCCGCAGTGAAATAGAACTTGTGCACACGGCTCTTTGGTGGAAGAGGAGTGGACTTGTGAGTGGCGTCCTTTGTGTGTGTCTCTGTAAGGGAAAGAATTTTGGGTTAGAGACTTTCCGGTCTAGTTAAGCGGAAGTGGGGTTTCATAAGTCACAAAAGTGTACATGTGCTCTGGGTGTGGTCTGATATATGCTGCCACCTGTTGCCCATATTTGTCAACTGACCATGTCTTTTGTTTAGCTTGGGCTTGACTGTCGCTTTGTAACATGTCAACTCCCCTTGGAATGGACTAGTCCGGGATGCAAAACTGAACAGGTGTCTCCACTGCATTTTTTGAAATATTGTTTATTCTGGTGTCTCGAATGACTACCATTTGAATAATTTTGCTTACTTAATTCCTTATATTTGTTGGTTATTAATTTGCTATAATTACCGAATATTATTTGAATGTTCGGTATTTGTTCTAATCAAATGCACCTATTTCCTCATTAAAATAATTTGTATTTTATTAAATTTAATTAATTTTATCGTCAATTAGGTGGACCTGTTACAAAATGTAAGGTAAAAATTGAAAATGAATACTCTGCAAGCTTTGAAGTAAGGACAGGTGTAAGACAAGGAGATGGCCTATCACCCATTCTTTTTAACCGCACTCAAGGAAATCAGGAAGACAGACTTACGAATTAGAATAGAGAAAAAGTTATCAGTACTGGCCTTAGCAGATGACATAGTATTGCTTGCAGAAAATAAGGAAGACTTAAAAAGCATCACAGAAATTCTATCAAAATCAAAAGAAACTAAAGAAGTAGGACTGCAAATCAATGATGATAGACCAAATATATGTCCTTTGGTCGAAACCCTGTTAATGCCAGAAATGTTATGGTTGAAAATCACATTTTTGTCAAAGTAAATGAATTTAAATACCTTGGTACTATAATCAATTCAAGCAATAGTGAATCACATGAAATACAAAGCAGAATAAATTCAGCCAATAGAAGTATGTTTGCCCTAAATAAACTGTTAACATCAACAGTTTTATCTCACAAAACCAAACTCAAAATTTATAAAACGATAATAAGACCAATCCTTGCCTACGGAGCTGAATCACGGACAAAAGTATGGAAAAGAAGCTAATTATCTTCGAAAATAAAATTTTAATGAAAGTGTTTGGACCCACAAGAGAAAATGGAATTTGGAGAATAACATAATAGAGAAATCAGGGATCTTTTTAACTCACAAGACGTTGTGGCTGAAGCCAAGAGTCGGAGATTATGATGTGCAGCGCACATCATAAGACGAAAACAAGATACCCTATTAAAACAAGTTTGGATAGAAAACCCAGATGGAAGACGACCTCCCGGATGACCAAAAAAGAGATTGAAGGATGAGGTGATCATTAATATGAGAAGAATGAGAGTTAGCGAGGAGGATACAGAAGATCAGAAGAATTTGAGGCAGATAGTTGGTGATGCCAAATACCATCTAGGGTATAAATGGCCATGGGAGTAAGAGTAAGTATGCATTTATTTTGTATGTCCAGTTATTTATGTCTTTTAATGTTCTTTAAACGACATAAATAACAACATAATTAAAAAAAACCAATTTAAAAAAAACAAAACAAGAAAAAAATGTCCTTTTCTTATTACAGGTAAAAAGTTAAAAAAAGACGTTGTTCTGTGCAACTATAATAGAAACACTGGTCACTTCAATTTCCACCCCCACCCCCCATGCCAGACACTGTTCATTTCAGATATGTCGCAGACCAGTGCCCCTACACAGTTGCACAGTAAAATGTGCTATCCTGACCTGGATTTGAACTGATGACCCTCGGTTCTGTACATGACCACAGTACAACTTTAGACCGCTAATCCGTTGCAACACCGATGGGCAATCAGTATTTCTGCATTAATAGGCACCATGACATACAACATACCGTACGTTAAAACATGCCAAAAGGTTAAATAAGTTGATAGCCTACGTATGTCATAAAAACATTTTTTTCAGTTTTCAGTAATTTTGTGCAAATTGTGTCAAACTATTTTAAACAGATGTTTGACAATACCACTGTAATTGTATGGGTGGGTCATCATCACTGTAGGCTTACGTGTATGGGTGGGCGGGTGGAACATCACTACTGTTCATGTATGGGTGATGGGTGGGTCATAACTACTGCAGGTGTTTCAGTGGGTGGACCACTATCACTGTACGTGTAAGGGTGGGTCATACCACTGTACAACTGTACACGTATCGGTGGGTCTTGTAGATCATCTCCACTACGTGTATGGGTGGGTCAGTACAATACAAAACTAAAATTGTACATACAGTGGGAAATTGTGAAATTTTAAAATTAATTCTCGCTGATTTTAAATTAAAAAACTCATATTATAATTTTATGGTCTACTACATTTAATATTCATACACTATAAATCATTATAATAATGAACACTACACCCACCCACACATACACATTTTATATATACGTGTATGGTTGGTGGGTGTGTCAAAACCACTGTAAGTGTATGGGTGGGTGGGTGTACGGTTCATGTTCATTATTGTAATGATTTAGAGTGTATGAATATTAAATCTAGTGAACCATAAAATGATAATATGAGTTTTTAAGTTTAAAATCAGCAAGAATGAGTGTTAAAATTTGACAATTTACCACTGTACATTTATGGGTGGAGGGTTGGTTATTTTTTTTATTATATCCAAAAGAACTGTTTAAGAACTACGAAGGTTTAGGTAGTGAAATAAGTCCATTCTTAACCTTACCGTTTTGGTTTTATAATGTTTACAGTAAAATGAACATTTCTCTAAATAACTATCTCAGTGACCTTATTACATTAAGATATTATACAATCTCATTTACAATTGCATTATAAACATAATTTAATGGTATTCATTGTAATCAATAAAGAACTTACAGTTTTGAAAATGGTCAATTACCGTACTCAATTATTAGGACTAAGCTTGACCGATTGATTGTCTTTTTTGCTTGTTTTGAAATTTTAAGTTTTTTTTATTCAATTTTGACATGAACATTTCTTTGCAGATTTTGTGGAACAATGGTATTTATCTTTAGTTACATCAATCTGTTATTATATACATCAATGGTTTTGAGCAGCTTAAATAAAATTGGAGTTCATCTCCTACTACTGGAACGTCAACTATTAATAATATTAATTGTACCTCATAGTCATAGTCATACAATCTTTATTTACATTTTCATCAAGAAAAGTACATGCGTCAATAATAAAACCATTGTGTTTATCAGAAGGTTAAATTATTGTTCCATTGAGTATCTTGAGAACTCGGCCAAACTGTAGAAAGGTCGGTTGACAAGCCATTCTTTAAGTTCTCTTTCCAGTGGGTCTCCAGTTAGGGCCTGTAAGTTGTTTGGGAGCAGATTCCACAGCTTCTGGCCAGCATAGGATGGTTTCTTCTCCAGGAGGGTGGTCCGATATCTAGGAAGGGCAAATCTTGAGCCATACCGAATGTTGTATGAGTGATGATCTCTGCCTCTTTGTGCATTCAACTTATCAGCAGGTAAAATGACCTCTTGAAGGTATAGAGATATTATTGTCATTATGCCTAGATTTATGAAGGCTTCTCTGCATGATTGGCAAAGATTAAGAGTTGCCATGGCTCTCACTGCCTTTTTTTGCAGGACTAAGATTCTGTTTATAGAGGTGGCTGATGTTCCTCCCCATATCCCTATACCAGTGGCGTATATACAAATTTTTTTCGGGGGGGGGGGGCGATCTTGGTTAAGCAAGTATTACCAAGACACATTACCGGGGGGTCCGGGGTTCCCCCCCGGAAATTTGTCAAAAAGTAAACTCATGGAGATGTCATTTTACGCTATTCTAGCTCCTACAAAATTGGGATAGTATTATGTTTTAAGTTAAAATGACATGTGTTTATAATGTACACAATTACACCGATATCATTGTATATGTTTAGAAATATTAATACATTAATACATAAAATGTGATGAACATTTTTTTTATTTATGGATAAACAAATATTTATTTTTGTATATTTCGGGGGGGGGGGCGAGGCCCCCTCGGCCCCCCCCATATATACGCCACTGCCCTATACCATTTCTTATGTGCCACTCGATAAAGGCAAAGTATGCTGTCTTGGCTGCGGGTAGGCCAGCGATACACATCATTTGACGGACAATGTAAACTCCTGAGGCAAATCGTTTGCACAAACAGTTTACGTGGTCATTCCACGCTAGCTTGCTGTCCAGAGTTATTCCAAGGAATTTTACATTGGTTTCTTTGGTTATATCTGGTATTTCTTGTACATCACTTCTTTTGGTACTGAAATTCACTTGGATTGTTTTTTTGGGGGTTTATTGCCAAGTCGCTGGTTTTACAGTACTGTAATGTTTTATTCAAGGCTGTTATTGCATTTTGGTGTAGGCCCTCTGCGGAGTGGTTCTTTAAAAGTAGGGTAGTATCATCTCTGTCATGTGAATGTGTATTTCTTTAGTGTTTGTAGTAGATAGGTTGTGATTGGCAGAGATTTTGTGCGACTGAACTAGTAATTGGTTTGTTATTGAAGTAGGGCTATGAGGTATAGGTGAAAGTGTAGCTGAGGTGGTCGAATTGGAGGCCCTAGGTGCTTTGCAACTTCTAGTAAGATGATGGAGGTAAAAATCAATGTTTTTGTTATAAAAAGCTTCTATGCTTTTATGCTCAGCTCTTTTTTTGCGAACATAGGGTGATTTCTGTTCAATGGCATTGTGATGCTCATGAGTTGTGTTTTTGAGCTGATTTTTAAGCCTGTGTTATCAGGCAGATGTATGGGTTGTACAGTATTGATGGCAGGGTGGTGAGCTAGGTTTGCAGTTGATAAGGGTTTTGTGGTTGCGTCTGAGTGTAATGGCATAAATTCTTTCTCTTTTGTGGATGCGGCTTTGTTTTTTGCAACCTGTAGTGACACACTAAAGTAATTTGATCTTTGGTTTTGACCAGATTTAGTTATCATTCGAGAGCTACTTGGCTTGCCCGATGAAGCACTTTTTTGGCATATGAGTGCTGTGTGTACACCGCTGGCATGGGTACAGGTATTTTTGGTATATCCTGTTTATTTTGGTTTTGAAATTGTTTTTGTAGGGCTTTTATTTGATGCTCTACATGGTCTTGTCGATTTTTTAGCTGTGCCAATAGTAGAACAAATGGTGAAGAGGAAACTTGAGGGTGTGAGTCTGAGTTAGCTGGGGTTTGGCTGCTTTTATTTTGTATGGATGTTTGGGAATTGCTTTGTTTGTTATTGCTCGTATTTTTTATCTTCTCTAAGGCTTATCGGAGTTCTTTTATTTCTCTTTCATGATTGGATATGATGGTTTCTTTTTCTTTGTCTATTTCTTCACAAATCTTTTGCATTTCCGATCTAAGTTGCTTTTCTTTAGCCAGTTGGGTTTCTAATTCTTTTATTGTTTCAATCAAAGAGGAGTTTTTGTTTTTTAAGGTGAAACTATCATAGTGTAGTTCTTCGATTTCTGATTGATATATTTTTTCATTCGGCTCAAATTCAGTAATTTGCTTAGCCAGGCGGGAATTGTTCAGGGTCATCTCAAATAAATCTTGTTTGAGTATACTATTTTCAGCTAAAAGCACGCACAGTGTTGTCTCCAAAAAACTCAGTGATATATTTATTTGAGCCTTTTTTATCATTTTTTACAACTTCTATAATTTTTGCTGGCCAGTGTCGAAACCCCTTCAATTTTACAAACACTAAATCCCCTTCACAAAAGTTATTAGATTTGAGGAAGGCCATTTTGAATAGTTATTTGTCTGTTCTCTGATTAAGTTGATAAAGAAAATAAAATAGCATTCAGTGTTGTATGGAGATTTGGCTGAATTCTCTGGTTATATAAATAAATAAAATACAGTGTTGTATGGAGATTTGGCTGACTTCTCTGGTTATATCAATAAATAAAATACAGTGTTGTATGGAGACTTGGTTGAATTAATAATTAAAAATTATCAATAAGGAAAACTCGGCTCAGTCAATAATTAAAATTAGTCAAGTGAATGAGTTGTCAAGCTTATATAGATGTATTTGATTAATTGCAAATCAATTTGTGTGTCTATTTATTAATGCACTACAACCTAGCTATTTGTACTGCTGTTGTTTGAGAGGTGCTTTAGTGCTGACACTGGATGTCTGGGTCAGCGAACTTCACACTTATACACCAGGCAGCTGTGTTAGGAATGCTTGGCAACTGTCATATTACAACCTGGCTGCAACGTCACTAAAATACGTCTCATTTATGATGCCACTACTTAATAATCTTGCTTAATCTTTTTTCTTGTGGATATTCAAAAATTGGTTGTTTCTTAAAAGGGCTTAGTAATATGTTGCTATATTTTTCTTCAAGCATTTATTTTAAAATGAGATTGGTTATTAACATGAGTTTTATAGTGCCACCTTCTGGCGTTCCTCATCGCTGTTGAGTTGCGGCACGTTTTGTCAGCACACTGACATCATCAGGCATCTACTATGTAGCTTCTTCATGAATATTAACATGAAATAGTCATTACACATAACATAAATAAAACATGTAAAACAGATTCGATTGTAAAGGTATACTTTGCCCCATGACGTCATTGCTCTTTTCCAGCTGTATCGCAGTGTCGAACAATACATTTCCTTGGGGATTGACTTGGGAATATGTTTTATTTATGTTATGTGTAATGACTATTTCATGTTAATATTCATGAAGAAGCTACATAGTAGATGCCTGATGATGTTAGTGTGCTGATGAAACACGTCGCAACTCAACAGCGATAAGGAATGCTAGAAGGTACAATTAATATTATTAAATAAAATGTTTGAAATGTGATAATGGGTTATTATTAATTTAATCTAATGCTAAAAGAACCACAAGGAATGTTTGCTTTTGGAGCAACCTGTTATCCTAGTTTATTCAAAATAACAATTGAATATTTTGTTTGGTTGCCTTCTAAAATTACCAGAGTAAAGTATATATTTGTAAATAATTCTATTCCTAACTTCAACCAATTTCTAACTTTAATCTGGCCTTGTTTAACGACTAACTAAACTTTAAAGACCTAACTTAAAATATAAGTTGTAAACTGATACTCCATTTATCAAAGGCAAAGAAACTATTGGGGAGGAAAAAATGAAAAATCAGTTTATCTGTAAATGTAATAATTACCTATTCTACACCCTTTGGAAATATATAACCGCCTATAACTTGTCAACTATAATTAATTGAAAATAATATTTTATATACTTACTGAGATGTATATAGATTGCAATAAAAGCTAACGTTACCAATGATGTGGTATACACGTGTCACCTGGACTTAGAAGATCTACTTTTAATCCCGTAAATGTTAAATGACATAATAGATTAGATAATACAAACTTGAAGTGGAATTAAATGAAGTAGTTTACTTGTGAAAATGTAATGAATAATTAGAATCATTCAGATATTTATCAATTCAAATTCGATAAACACATTAAAAAACAACATTGTTTATTCGGTTATGTAATCTAGAATACCTATGATGCATTCTTATTCTTACATATGAGACGCCAACACAACTTTTTTCATATTTTAAGGCGAATATGAATGATTATATGAGTATAGGATGAAATGAAAATCGTATTTATTAGGGGCGAAGTTAGGACTATAAAGTCATCTCTTCCACCTAACTCCAATGAATGTGGATGACCTGTGTAGACTGGTTACTAACTGAGTTCCACTGTTCTTCAGAAAGGGCATTTATTAATATCCAAATAGCCAGGGCAACTATTCGGTTCTAAACCTACAACTTTATGAGGAATCCGAACCACATAGTATTAGTCTGATTTTCAGCTAATAGACCAGTCTGATACTCAGTTCTCTCACCTACACAACACTGAGACAATGACTACCACCCAACATGGACGCCCCAGACTTCTCTAGTAGTGTCTATGCAGATAGCAGCCATTGAGCGGACGCCGTGTCAATATTAAGAGGACAGAGGTTAGGAGAGGCTCAATACCACCGTACGTGTATGGGTGGGTGGATGGGTCAATACCACCGTATGTGTATGGGTGGGTGGGTGGGTGTTAGAAAAGCGTCTGTATAAGTTCAAAGGAGGAAAATACAATCATGTTTTCATATTTAATACAATTTTTTCATGTTAATTAGAGCCTACAATCTCCACAACACTTTGTCCCCAAGTAGCAGGGTTACAAGACTGTGCCACCAGTGCCGACAATATAATATTATAATATAATAACACCAGATATGCAGAGCATTGTATGGTCAATCTTCCTAATTTTGCTCACTGGAACAAGATTGAGCATGTAATACCTAAAAATAGAACATTTTGTCCTAGTTTTAGTCACTCAAGCATGCTTGAGTAAATTTACTCAATTACTAATTAGTACTAATTACTAATTTACTAATTAGTCCAGTTGGTTTTAATATAATGGTAAGTAGTGAGCATAATTTAGCATGTAATATGATATTACTTTCACTTAATCTAGTTTAAGGTTTTGCGTATACGCTTACACTGCGTATCCCCTCACTGGCTACAGACCAAACATAAATGTATGCAAGTGTTGGAACATGCACTGCTTTTAGATTATAGTGTTGTTATTGATACTTGTAGCAATACCTAACTCAAGATGTTACTCCAATAAATTGATAACACAAATTATTATGCTTTACAGTGATTTTGATAAATTATGATTTTATATCGTCAAAGCGTACACCTTGTTTGAAGTATGTTTCACGTAGGCTATGTATAATTTTGTCCTTTTGCCAGATATCAAAATTTTTTTTGTTAATTTTTCATCATTATTTCATTATTCTGTTCTGTTTGTCCAGCTGGCTTGAGACAGCAAGCACTGGTGTGTATCTCCCTCCATTCAGGCTGTATGTACATCAGACCTAGTTCTAGGAGTACTGAGAAAACATATTGCAATTTCCAGTACATTTCTCAGCCATAAATGCCTGTTTAGTCTTTCAAATACACTTATTTCTACAGCTATGCCTAAAACAATATGTGCATGTGTTTAATTCAAATGCTTCCATGATGATGACCACAACACATGTCACATGTGATGGGGTGATGCAGTAGTCATAATCTATGTATGTGGGTGTGCAGGAAGCTTGATGTTGTAAAAAATACTTGACTGATGTGGCATCAAAAATTATTAAAAGGTTTAATTATAACTATTACAAATGATATTTATGAATAATACTTGTGAAAAATATTTCCACAAATTGTTGATTGTGTTGGGATTGGGGATACTTGATTATGAGCAAAATTGGCTGTGTAATACTAGCATACAGTAAGTGGCTCTAGCTTTCTGGCTGTTCATTTGTCATTGGGCTATTAACTAATGACACTTTCTAAGGAATAGTCGGCCTTAGTTTGTAACAATGACTACACTCGCTCATCTACACTCATCACACTCATTCGAAATCCATATTCGCCCATATCTTGACGATCGGCGTCTTATGAATAAATAAATATTAAGTAAGCAAATTTGAACGCCTAATAATCTGCTTCACCATTTTATTCTTCATAAATTGTAAACTAGCACATTTGTTTTAATCCAAAATGAAATCATATAACGTGGCATAAATAACTGTAGTGAAATGTCTTAATATCAGTAAGCCTTTGAAGCTGGAGACATTATAAAAAAACTTACAAACATTACATTGTAAAACAATGCACATGTATTACAAGTATTGCAACATATTTTCTTATGATTAATCTTTGAATTTTTTGTTGCCACTAGAAATTACTTATTTTATAAACTCCTTGTTTGCTTAATTCTTTTCTCACAACAGTCCAATCATGACAGTTCTCACTCTAATAACAATATTTTCATCAAAAATGCTGTAACAACTGATGATGATGATACGACACCTGCTAAATGACAGGGACCTAGTAGAATAACTGATAAGAGGCTTGGCAGTTGTACAAGGAGAGACTCTCAGCCAAATGTGGCAACTTCTACATTTAACTGTTAATTTTTTTTTATTTTAAAGGCCAATCTCTTTCTTAAACTTACAGCCCATATTGATCTATGCGGGAAACTTATTCAGACAGAGTGAAGGAAACTTATTTATACAGTAAAAGATAAATATTACTGATAATTCTTACAGTCTGGGCTGGATTCGAACCAGCTATATCTCTAACTGAGGCTTAAAGTCCTGACACCTTAGACTACTCGACCACTGACTCGCCCAAATTTCTTGATTGTTGCTTTTTTTCTTGTCGAAATAAATCCTAAATCTATTGTATCAGGCATGTATCTACTGTTGCACAAGATTTACAGTGTAAATTAAATTTAATACAACATAAATTCTACCCATCCTCAATATATGTCTTAGAGACTCTCCCACCCAGTGTATGTATAGACCGGCCCACTCAGCATTCGTCTTACAGGTTAAATTGAATCTTATATACTCACACTATTCTTCTAAAACTGTTATGTAATAGTGAATCACTAACAAAAAATACAGTACTAAGCACTAACTCTAAGCCTTATGAGTCAAAGCAATTAAATTTGTATTATAACACTGCTTTTAAATCGGAATTGGAAAAACATTTGCCAATAATAATAATCACATGAATTTGGAGTTTGAAAATTTATTTTTGTTATGTAAATAGAGGTTTAAAATGGAAAATGGGCAATTTTTGCCCTAACTTCATCTAAATAAAAAAAGGTATTATATTCACTGTAAGTTATGAAATAAGCAGATAATATAATACCTTTTAGGCAGTGTGGGTGTGTAAAAACGATTTCAGAAAAAAGAAATGAAATCATAAAAAAACAAGAAAACATAGAAAACAGCAAAATACAAGAAATCATAAAAGACAGACAAAACAAAATAAAATCAAGAAAACTAAAAATAAGTTATTCTTTATTTTTAGAGGTCAGGTAATATTGACCCACCCGCCCATCCATACACGTACAGTGGTATAGACCCTCCTACCCACCCATACACGTACAGTGGTATAGACCCTCCTACCCACCCATACACCTACAGTAGTATTGACCCACCCGCCCATCCATACAAGTACAGTGGTATAGACCCTCCTACCCACCCATACACGTACAGTGGTATAGACCCTCCTACCCACCCATACACCTACAGTGGTATTGACCCACGTACGTGTATGGGTGGGCTTGTGAGTCAACACCACTGTACGGGTTGGTTAATATTACTGTACGTGTATGGGAGGGTGGATGGGTCAATATCACTGTACGTGTATGGGTGGGTGGGTTACACTTTCCCAATTATTCCCAAATTTAAAAAACAGACTCTCACAGGACTGTTCTTGCTCATAAGTTATTTTAAGTTATGTAATTTTATTATAAACTAGTTGTAATAAACCCCCTGCATGCTTGGCGTGCCAACCCCCTCACTCGCTGTGCTCGTTACACCTCGGCCTTCGGCCTCAGTATGTGACTTTTGACTACATCATAGTAATAGTCAATGATTACATCATAAAATCACAATATTAAACGTATTTACAGTATCTCACTCACTTTACTTGCGTTGCTAGCTAAGTATAAACACATCTATTAGAATGTAGTATATTCACCTATTAATAGTATAAACACCCAATGCTGCTTTTTAGCCTATATCAAACGTGTTCATTTCATTTGTTTTTGTTTAACTTCTGAAGATTAATAAAATAATTGCATTAGATCACCAATTGAAACTTTCAAGTCCAGTAGAGCAGAGTCCTTAAAGATTTAAGACCTTACTGCAAAACTATGAACAGAGGCAAATAATTTTGGCCTAACAGAGGCTATAACGTGGCCTCACATTCTCTGATCACGTTACCTACGCCTCCCAGCGTGCCTTGGGCAAACTGAGGGGGCTATATAGATTTAGAAGCCTGCTACCTGAATCTGCAAAACTACGACTCATGCAGTCTCTCGTATTATCAGTATTTTATTATTGCTATCCTGCATACGGTAATAGTATTTCCAAAGAGGATACAGAAAGGATTCAAAAAATCCAAAACTCTGCCGTACGCTTTATTTTTAACTTAAGGCGGTACGACCACGTTAGTCTTTTCAGGCAGTCTGTAAACCTCCTTCCCATGAAGGCCGTATGCAGGATGCTGACCTGCTGCATGACTCACAAAGTTTTAAAACTCAATGAGCCCCAGTATCTAAGCGAGAGACTCTCATTCCGGGATGAGGTCTCACAGCGCAGCACACGTAACGGAGGAAAACTTCATTTTCCAAAGGTTAGGCTTGAAGCTGGGAGGAAAAGCTATACTTATTTCGGCCCGACATTGTACAATGACCTCCCCGATAACTTCAAGCCTTACTCACATGAAACATTTAAGGTAAAGCTTAGGGAAATGCTATTAAATGGTGAAATAGTTGATTAGAAGTTGTTAATGTTTAGTTGTCTAGTTATATAATATGTCTCACTTGTTGCTTTAGGATTAGTTATCCACTGTTCATGTTAGTTTTATTTTTGACTCGAGTTGCTCTGAAAAGCAGTGTAAAACTGAGAAACGCTTATGTAAATAAAGGCATTTTTATTTATTATTTATTTATTTATTAAATCTTTTGACATCTCAACCATTTAAATTGGTCAAGAAATAAGGGAGAAGTTGGGTTGACAAAAAACGGCTTCACATATTATATATAAAGGATTTACTATTGATTATTAATATATGGATACAATGGAAAAGTTATTGCTTTTAAGTCAATTAAAAAGTGCAATAATTTTAAAATAGAAATTATATCAATTGTGTTTTAGATCATACTTGCCAAACAGAAAAATGTATAAAAAATACTCACCATGGATTAATATAGAATTGATAAGAGATTAACTATTCAAACAAATTTTAACAATACTGGGATGATTCAGGATCACAGTACTTACACAGATTTGTCAATTGATCTGAAACAGAAGTTAAAGGTACATAGCACATTATCCGTCAAACAACAAAACTATTAAACACAACTGTAACAATGGACCTCATTTACTACTCTAATAGCCAAGTCTCAAGGTAGGATCAACAAGCTACTTTCTTTAATTTCAATAAAAATATGTCACAGAGGCAGTTGTGTTTTCAGTTGTTAAACAAATAAAAGTGTTGTGCAAATACAAACCTGCAAAATTTTTCTAAATAACTGTCCCAATTGTCATACAAAAGCTCACAAATCGTACAAAGGTTTATGTGCAACACCTTTTCATTATAAAAAATGTCTACCTTGACAAATTTAGCTAAATAGCAGAATGCTTTTCTCGTTATTTAAACTAGTTTGCGCCATGAGGGCTGAGCAATGAGGAGTTGAACTTTGAATGGAAAGCACAATGTTGCCAGAACACTGCAGGGTGTTCTTGACCTGAATTCCACTGTTCACACTAATGAGGAGATCTTGTTAGCTCTTAGGAAACTATAATTTAAAATTTCTTGAAGTCATTTCAATGAAAATTTAGAAGTTTATGCTGATTGGTATAGTGATCTGCTACCCCACACTTTTAATCTATATTTAAAAATAAGTTAGTTATTCTGTATTCAAGCAGACGAAGGCTGTGACAATATTTAAGAAAGACTAAAGAAAATAAACAAATTATAATATTCTTTGAATATTATCAGGTCCTGAAAAGATATTTGGTCTGCTCTTCACATTACAGAAAGACGAATGTGAAGGCCTTGTTGGTTTGTATTACAACAATCCTTTACATTCAAGGATTCTCTTATTATATTCTTAAATGAAAGTGATTTTTTTTAAATTCAAACCAACAAGACTTTCACATTTTTAAATCTATTGTCAGTAATTTATGACATTTCACTGAATATTGTTATTCTGTTGAAGGCAATGCAGTCAGGGAGATCTGATGTATACTTGAATGATATGCATATGGGTTCTCTTTAAATATATAATTACTTTAAACTTCTTTTCTGATCGTATGTGTATCCTTCTTTATTCATAGAAATCATAAATAGAATAAGTACACTTTTAATATTACCGTATAATTCAAATTATTTATATTGGTAGCTTAAGAATTAAAACATAAATTTACAACATTACATAACAATTGTGACAATATAGCTGTATTCATAAAATGTTGTATTGTTAAATCAGTTTTGTTGTCAAAATAGTCAAATTTATAGATCAGAAACGCTAATCTGTTTAACGTAGCTTTGTTTAAAAGTTGAAACTCTGCATTTAGACCACAGAATAAAAAGAGATTTCTATTTCTTCGTCTGTGATCAACACACATGAAATAAATCACGTTTTTTAAGTTTTATTTTTCACACTGACCCATTTGTATTCTATGTCACAGTGTTATAAAGGATAACTTCTTTACAAATTTCAATTAGAGGGATTACCTCTATAAATCATAATTTTCTTTCTGTTTTAATGCATAAAATGTAATTAATTTGGGAGTAATTGCGTAATTTAATTATTTTATATTTGTATATTTTTGGCTCGCTCACTTTTTTCTATGAGCATACATATATTACTTATAAATATTACTTATAAGATTATCTATGCTTTTCATATTCAGTGCATGCAGTATTCATATGGAAATAGATGCAGTGACTTTATTTGCATACTGCAATTTCAATCCATTTAAATTGATCGATTTAAAGCGATGTTAATTTGATTGAAACCAATAAAAAATCACTGCATTTACTTGCATATGAATCTGAAACTGGTAATTTTGATCCTCACATAGTTTTAAATATATTATAGGGTTTCCAGACATTTAAAAACACTATAGACATTAGTTTAAGCTTTTATTGCAGTAATTTAATTTGACTATTTATTTTATTTGTTACAGTTACTATATATATATATATATATATATATATATATATATATATATATATATATATATATATATATATATATATATATATATATATATATATAATGCAGCAGACAAATATATAATAACTGTCTCTGCTATGGGAAAAATTTTGGCTATGGGAATAAAGTTTCAATAGCTGATAATAATTATCACTTTTTTTTACAATATCACAAACATACCTAGTGTGTCAAATATGAATGCTGGCAATGGCTAAACAATTCCTGACAAATTGTGAAACAGTACTAAAAAGGCCACAACCGATAATCCTTATTTATGACTAGTAAGTTTAAGCCTTATCTTGCTATTATCTTCTCTCAACAAAAAAGTCAATCTAAATAGGCCTTATTTATCTTTTTGAAAGTAAAGTTAAATGAATACCTCATTCCGTTAATACATAAAATTTTGCCGTTATTTGTCAGTTATTTTTCTGAAATTATACTCATGAATTAATGACAGAGGTGTAAATCAGTGGATCTACATAGTTTTCTAAATATCTAGGACATTCTGGGTGTTGTCGGGGTTATGGAGTGGGATGAGGGAGTTTCAGGTTTTCGCCCCCAGAAAATATCTGAAAATTTAATTTCAAAATATCGTTATTTAATTATTTCTTAGTCATATTTTTACTAAATAGACTAGGGGACACCACTACACGTGTTGCGTGCCAACTCTGACGTTCGCTGTGCTCGATACAACTAGGCATGTGACTTTTGACTCTAAATAAATAGATTAATTTTATAGCGTAAAATCACAATATCAAATTTATCTACAGCATCTCACTAACACTTCTTGTGTTGCTACTTAATTATTAGTATAAATATCCAATTATATTACTTAGCCTATTTCAAACGTGTTCATTTAATTTGTTTAACGGCTGATGATTAAACTCACAGTATAACATTAAAAATGCATCAATCAAAGAACAGTTTTGTTATGGAGGATCAATAGTATAATGTCAAACATACAAAATAAACATGTTTATTTACAAAACTGCTGTTATTAATTTAATAAAATTAATCCAATGTTATCCTTTTGGAACAATCTTTTATGGCCGGTTTCTACCCCTTAGAAGTACTTTATCAAGATTAAAATACTTTAGTTGTCTTATTTAAAACCTAAACAAACAGTGTACAACATTTCGTGTCTCTAAATACATGGGAAGTTGGAGAATTAGTGATGAGTGAGTGAGCCAGGGCTTTGCCTTTTATATATATATTGCTATCGGCATGGACACTACTATTGAAGTCTGAGATGTCCATGTTGGATGGTAATCATTGTACGGATGTTGTGTGGGATAGATAAATTTGTCAATTAGCTGAAAGTCAGACCAACAATATGTAGTTCGGATTCCATGTTAAGCTGTAGGTCCCTTAGTTGCCCTGGCTGTTAGGCTATTATTAAATTACTCTTTCTGAGGAACAGTTGAACTCAGTTAGTAACCAGACTACACTCATTCAAACTTATCCTACACTCATATCATCATTCATATTCGCATTAAAATACACACAACATTGTGTAGGCGTCTCATAAGAAAGAATGTAAGAATACATACAGTAGATTATATATTTTTTGTCTTAATCCTTTTAGTGCCAATGTCCTGTCATCAGGAAGTCCAAAAAACCAGGCATAAAGTATTAATAGGACGTCACAAACAAAATTCTACATATTTTGAATTCAAAAGAAAGCAATAAGATTAATTACCAGATCACCTGTTCGTTCATCCTGTAAACCCCTCTTTAATAAATTAAAATGTTTAACAATGTCCTGCCTTTATTTATTTGAAATGGTAATTTACAATACACCAATAAGTCCACTACATATAGATAAACAGTTATGTCATTCTTATAAGACCAGACATAAGGACTATCTACAAATTCCCCATCACAGGTTAACAATATTTGAAAATGTCCTTACTATTTTGGCATTAAAATCTATAATAAACTTAACAATAAAACAAAATCTTTAGATTTAATGATATTTAAAAATATACTTAAAAATTATTTCTTGAATAAAAGTTTTTATACTATAGAAGAGTTTCTAAGAGGATCTGGACATAACAAATTTTGCATGACTTAGACAGTCTTGAGTCATTACAGTTCTGGTAGCTATTTATAATAACTTATGTAGAATTGCTGTCGTAACTTAAGTTCTTATATATTTTAAATTATTAGTTACTAGTTGGCAACTATTTTCTTTTTGGTATTTATCTGATAATTTATACTTTAATATGGCTAGTACATTGATTGTAGTAGTTTTAGTTATATGACCAGCCCCGTAATTTATGTAGTTACTGTATATTTGAACTACTTTATAAAAGTGTTTTTGTGGTAATAAAGAATTTTAATTTTAATTTAAAGAAGGATTGAGTTGTTAAAAATTAGAGAAATAATCTTATGATAAAAACAAATTAATGGGAATTTAAATTTACAAAATAAGAACCCAATATTTGGTCTGATTCAAACTGCCTTTGTTATGTATTAAGGCCTTTATTACACTCATCGGCCTAATTTAAATTAGAGTTTTTGTATACTATATATAACTGTAAATCTATAATTGAATGTGTGAGTGACCTTCAAATCTTTCAAAAATTTAATTCATCTGATTGTTTATATTCTTATTTTAATTAATCGTTCAAATTTCACCATTATTGTTGTAATAAAGTAAGAACAAATAAAATCTGAATAAATAAATGAAATGATTGAGATTGCATGAAAATAAAACAAATAATAATAAGTTATTACATTCTTTCCTTTTATTATTTTGAGACAATCATTCCAATAACTTGGAGGTTTAACACTGGTAAAGTTTTTCATTAGACTCCAAACATGTGAAAACTTTTTCTTTTTCAGCAATCAGGATTAACCAAATTACATATATCATTACAGATAACACGTTTCACTTTTTTTATTAAAAATATAGGTATACTTTCCGAACCAACTGATTTTTAATTTTTCATTCTATTTATTGAAGTACAGACATCTTGAGTTGAGATTCATTGAAAGCAAAAACCATTATTAATTAACTCATTAAGTTCTTACAGATTGTACTTGGTTTTACAATTTAATTTTACAGGCATAAGTTTATCAGTAACACTTACAAAATGCTTATTGATTAGCAATCACTGACAAGTCTGTCAAAAGATACCCATCAGTATATATTACACTAAAGTTACTTTGCTTATCATTTACTTTCACTGACTTCCTTATTTATTACAAACCATGTTACCTTTGATTTACGTTAAATGTTTAAACTGCCTTTATTAAGATGATTTATTATATTCCTTTGCTGTAAAAGTTGATTTTTAGGTTAAGTATTCATTAAGATGTAAATGAAATTTCTTCAAATTTTGCTCATTTTTTAGTCACTAGAAAGTTTTTGCACAAATAGTGAGCCTGCAAAATTATCATTTGTTGACTGTAAGTCACATTTTTATATTAAAAAATATAAGTACAAGGTGGAAAAAAATAGTATGGAAACGTTTTTACAACTTTTGTTTGACTTCACTTGAAAAAGTGAAATGTTGTACATCATCATGGTTTCAAATAACATACTTTTTGACAACATTAACAACATTTCATCTTTTCAGAGGGACGGCCCACGAGGAGTTTAACGAAAATCTTCAACATAAGCCTAGGTCGTGTTTGATATTAAATGAAAGGTCTAAGAGAAATTAATTACCGTAAACTGGATTTCGAAAAGTTTACACTTTCTAGAGTAGCAGTAATTTGAATTTCAAAGTAACTAATTTGAACAATATTATTCCTCCGCTATTTATCGGTTTTAAGTAAATAATTCTGATCAAAAATTATACTTTATAGAACACAATTATTCAAAAAAATAAATTATCAAATTATCTGTGGAAAAATGAACGTTGTTGTGAAAGCGTTTCCATAATTACAAGTAGTAAGTAGTGAGAATTACAAATAGTAAGTTTTTTGGAAATTCTACTGTAATTTGGAAGATAAGGCAAACAAACACTTACATATTTGATTTAAATATCATAATAATATTTTATTTATTTAAATTTGAGGTATTTTACTATATGGGCCATTTAAACTTGGGATCCTTTGGACCATTTACAATGGGCAAGACAGTTTACCAGATCTGATAGTATAATTTCCTAGAATTTGGGACAAAATGATGCCATGCCAATGGCACACATTTTACTAATCATAATATAATATTTATAATAAGTTTAAACTCTTTATAATGGAAAGTAATAAATTAAAAAATGTCACTTTGATATCAAAATAATTCTAAACTGCAATGATATTTTCATGAATAATATTGTTAAATTTATCTAACAAACTATTTATAAGTAATTTTATAATCCATACATCCGAAAAGTGATAAAGAACATCAATGATTAAAAATCATCTCACCTGCAACTCCCGCTATGTATTGGGACCATCTCGTTACACCTTGTTTGTCCCTTTTGACATCTTTTACTTGTTCTGAAATGCAAACTAAAAAAAAGATGAAATACTTATCTTACTTTCTTTTATTCGTAAATTAGAATTAGCTCTTATTCATTAGTTTTTTTATTTCATACATAAATAGAATATGTGTAATGGTTTCAAATGTTTTGCTCATGCTTTGATGAGGCACTCTTAGTAGTCCAAGAACTCACTGAGTGCTTGTGAGCATTGTACCCATTTATAAAGCACAGGCAGGCTCACTGGTGTCACTCACAAGTCACGTAATCACCGCCAAGTTCCTCAGAAATTAATTTCTTCTTAACTTATTCAACACAGGTCCCCAAGTCACGTGACACCATTGAACACTGTGCTATATAAATGGGCACAGAGCCTACTAGCACTCAATCTCAGTCTGGTCTGCCTTTTATATATATATATATATATTGCTATCTGCATGGACACTACTAGAGAAGTCTGGGATGTCCAGGTTGGGTGGTAATCATTGTACGGATGTTGTGTGGGATAGATAAACTTGTCAATTAGCTGAAAGTCAGACCAACAATATGTGGTTCGGATTCCATGTTAAGCTGTAGGTCCCTTAGTTGCCCTGGCTGTTAGGCTATTAATAAATTACTCTTTCTGAGGAACAGTTGAACTCAGTTAGTAACCAGACTACACTCATTCAAACTCATCCTACACTCATACCATCATTCATATTCGCATTAAAATATGCACAACATTGTGTCGGCGTCTCATAAGAAAGAATGTAAGAATACATACAGTAGATTATATATTTTTTGTCTTAATCCTTTTAGTGCCAATGTCCTGTCATCAGGACGTCCAAAAAACCAGGCATAAAGTATTAACAGGACGTCACAAACAAAATTCATTAAAAATATGAAAATAAACTATTTGTTGATTTAGGGTCATCTTCTCATTTCTTAACATATACTTTCATAATAACATGATTGTGGTATGTTTGTATAATATTTAGCTATATTTTGATACAAAATGTTCCAAAACCTGTCAGAAAACAGCTGTTTTAGCGCAATATTAATTACAAGTACTTACATATTCACTTGAAATTAGTCTAAATCAGTACTAAACCAAACGGGCCTATAGCTAAAATAAAAAGTGTAATCTAGTACTTATGATAAGTAATATATGCCAAATTAAAATTTAATTTTCTTGTGTAGACCAAGTTAAAAATAATACATATTGGAAAAATTTATAAAACTTCTAGAATCAAATCAAATCCATTTATTTTTCATAGTACAATACTGTTTTGAACATAGTCATGTTTTTATTGTTAGACATTTTCATATTATTAAAAAACTTTATTAAACTGCTTACTATAAGATATGTAACAGAAACATTTTTAATTTTTAAGACTTAGAAACATATTCACTTTGATTTGGCAGATAAATATTCATCTATACAACAAAATGAGTTAGCTACTGAAATTATTTGAGCAATTTTTTGAACAAATTTATGAATAGAGCAAGCCTTATATTAGAAGGTAAATTATTATAGATAGAGGGTGCAAATGAAATTATTCTGCTTTTTATTAAAGTTTTCTAGCATATGGGATGGAAAAATTACTCTTACTTTATGTGTTATGAATCTATACATTCCATGGAAACAAAGTGAGATTGTTCCGAACAAGTAGAGATATTGAGTGCACTATCATTGTCATGATTCCCTCTCATGAAACAGCAGCACAACCACTGTCTTTTACCTTGAATCCCCATACAATATTCAATGCATTTTTTGGATCCTGAACACTCATCAATGTGGTTTTGGCAGAAGTGCCCCAGAATGCACAACTATACATTAACAAACTATGGAAATATCCAAAATAAACATGCTTAGAGGAAATGAAAAATAAGTGACCAGACTATGTCTTATATTTTAAACATATTAAGCACAATGTTAAAAATACAATGAAACCTGAGTCTCAAACTCAGTTTGAGACTTAACAATACTTTGATTAACAATTCTGAACTAAGCGCATTTTGCATTGATATTGGTGGTTTGAAAAATCCTTTGAATGAACCAAATAGCCAAAATTCACCCAATAACATTTCTAGCCATATCAATATCTGTGTCGTAGATTATTATTTTTCAAAAAGTTGCGACTCAATATACATACTTTAGACAAAATATAATGATATGAATTGACTAAAATGTTTTGGAACACAATTTGAATTTCTTTGGTTTTTAAATAGAATATAGTTCAAATTTCAAAGCTCATTCCAAATATTGCCTAACTTCGAGGAAAGTCTTACCTTTTGTTTCAGGCATGAGGAAGAAGAAAAGAATAAAACCAACTAGGCAGACAGTACAATAACACAAATAAATGAAATAAACTCCCATTACTCCTAAAATGGGCAGGTAGGTTTTCATCACTACAAAAGCTGAAAAACACATGATTGTATTAGAAATACTTGCAGCTATTCCTCTGGTCTTAGTTGAGAATAATTCTGAAGTGTAAGTAGTGGAAACAGGAAACATCCCAGCAGTAACAAACAGATTGTAAGCTATAACTGCCAGTGGTGAAACCCACCGAAATAATCTCATGTCAACACTTGTATGGGTTTGCAAATAGAAAAATAATGATGCAATGATTAAACTGATCACACAGCCAAGAGATGATAAAAGTAAAAGAAAACGCCTCCCGTAACTATCAGAAGTGAACAAACTGAAAGAGCTTCCTATAAATCCAACAACGCCAAAACCAAAAGTAATTCCATTTGACGTTGGAAAATTTTCATATCCTAGAAGAGTAAAAGTTTCTGTTGCATAAGTTTCTATAGCTGTTTGACCGCTGAAGTAAGATATAGAGCTAAGAATAATAATTAAGAGAAGAGCTCGCCTATCTGCAGGAGTGGCTACAACATCAAGCCAAGAGGCTATTTCCTCAAAAGATTTCTTTACCTCTAATTGTATTTCTTCTTCTTCTTTTTTAATAGCTTGGTCAGTTGCTGAATCTCTGAGCCGAACCAAAGCTTTATTGATTTCTGCTGCATTTCCTTTCATAGCATAAAAATATGGACTTTCAGGTAGCCACACAAAGCATAATGCAAACACAACAGTGGTTGAATATGTGGCATAAGTCAAAGAGCTATAAGAAAGAAAGGGGCCGACACAATAAGAAAATAAAGTGCCAAGGCCCCAAGAAATGTAGAAGAAGCTTGTTACTGTCCCTCGAACGTCAGGACTCGCTATTTCTCCTAAGTACACAGGTAAAATTGTGAACGGTAAGGATATAGCAATACCCTGTAAAGTTCTTGAAACACAAAGAGAAACATAGTTCCTGACAAAAGTGGTTAGTAAAAAGCTAACAGTTAACAGTGGAAAGGCTAGAAAAATGGACCATTTCCTTCCAATGCGATCAGCGATAAAAGTTGAAGGGAAAGCGTTAAATAAGATGCCAATTTCTATGAGGGATACCATCCATGAAGCCTCTTCTTGAGTCATGGGCACGGGACTATCAGATCCTAGAAGTTGAGGCAGTAGTGGTGTTATCCAAGTATACCATGCTCCAGAAGTAAAGACGCTCATTGAAGCTGTAATACAAATTCACTTTGTCAGTTAAAATATCATATAAACTCTTAATGTAAATAAAAAACAGTGTTGGGCCCAAAATGGAGCCCTGAGGGATACCTCTAATAACATTTATCCAATGTGATTCTAACTTATCCAGCCCCCTATTGATCAAAACTTTCTTCTTTCTATCATTCAAATAAGAGCTTAAACAGTTTATAGCTTGAGGAACAACACCATAGTCATAACTATACAATTAATTAATTATAAAAGTTAAAAAAAGAATATAAGGTATAACAGTTTAAATGTTAAGATATAAATCATATAACAATAGTTGTTTGTATTTGTGAGCCATTTTATCATATCTACCGTATGTCATGCAGACATACTCCTATTTGGTTAACCCTCCCAGCGTCCAGTAGTCCACTCCTTAATGTCCAGCCTTTTTTAGCTACTATGCAGCGTTTTGTAGAAAAATTTTGAGCACACACAAAAATAAGTAAAATCTTAAAGTATTATATATCAATGTAGAGTAAACAAAATAAGCTATATTCGAAAAATATTTTTTGTTACCTACCTTGAGTATTGTTGATGTTATCCTTGATTGTATTGTAAAAAATCAAAATTTCCCAAGTTTTGTTCAAAGTTTACACTACACTAGTAAGAGTTATTTCACTATATAAAAAAAACCAAGATTACAGTTTTGTTGCAAATAAAAAGAAAATATATACATTATAAGGCTTATTACTACACTGAAAAAGGTACTCTATGAATTCTCTGAAACACTGACAGACTGTTAACACAATAACTGGGTTGTATAAATCAGCTGTTTTTTTTTTTTTTTTTTTTTTTTTTCACAAAGGAATAGAGGAAATCCAAAGATGTGCGATGTAAAGTAGAATCTCCTCTATCGATTCATAAATATTACGATGTATTATTACGAAAAATAACCGAGTTAACATTATAGTTTGTAAACGATTGCTTGATGTCGACGAATCAACAGGTATCATTCAGAGCGCCGCTATTGCAGTCGAATTTTCGACAAGTAACGCCGGGAGGGTTAATGAAATGCCTTCTGCAGTAGATGAATTTACTACACTCTATGCTGATGATTCCTCTGTAATTGTCAAGGGGCATGGTGTCCCATTACTCCATAGTAAGATTAATTCAGTAGGTACTGCTTAAACTTAATAATTGGTTTTATGAAAATGGTCTTTCTCATATGTTTTAAAAACAGAAATTATCCACTTTAAAACTCCACAGAATAAGAGTATTTTACAAAGTTTTATTTTTACTAACACAGTGTTGAATCTATCTAGCTCAATAAAATTTCTAGGGGTTAAGTTGGATCAGAACTTGAATTGGAATGAGCACATAAAACAGTTAAAAACGAAACTAAATTTAGCGTGTTATATATTAAAAATTCTAAGAGATTTAGTAGATGTTTCCACATTAAAAATTGTTTATTGTTTGTATTTCTTATCTTTGATGAAATATGGAATACTTATTTGGGGTAATTCAAGTAACTCTGTGGAAATATTTTAAATTCAAAAGAAAGCAATAAGATTAATTACCAGATCACCTGTTCGTTCATCCTGTAAACCCCTCTTTAATAAATTAAAATGTTTAACAATGTCCTGCCTTTATTTATTTGAAATGGTAATTTACACCTACACCAATAAGTCCACTACATATAGATAAACAGTTATGTCATTCTTATAAGACCAGACATAAGGACTATCTACAAATTCCCCATCACAGGTTAACAATATTTGAAAATGTCCTTACTATTTTGGCATTAAAATCTATAATAAACTTAACAATAAAACAAAATCTTTAGATTTAATGACATTTAAAAATATACTTAAAATTTATTTCTTGAATAAAAGTTTTTATACTATAGAAGAGTTTCTAAGAGGATCTGGACATAACAAATTTTGCATGACTTAGACAGTCTTGAGTCATTACAGTTCTGGTAGCTATTTATAATAACTTATGTAGAATTGCTGTCGTAACTTAAGTTCTTATATATTTTAAATTATTAGTTACTAGTTGGCAACTATTTTCTTTTTGGTATTTATCTGATAATTTATACTTTAATATGGCTAGTACATTGATTGTAGTAGTTTTAGTTATATGACCAGCCCCGTAATTTATGTAGTTACTGTATATTTGAACTACTTTATAAAAGTGTTTTTGTGGTAATAAAGAATTTTAATTTTAATTTAAAGAAGGATTGAGTTGTTAAAAATTAGAGAAATAATCTTATGATAAAAACAAATTAATGGGAATTTAAATTTACAAAATAAGAACCCAATATTTGGTCTGATTCAAACTGCCTTTGTTATGTATTAAGGCCTTTATTACACTCATCGGCCTAATTTAAATTAGAGTTTTTGTATACTATATATAACTGTAAATCTATAATTGAATGTGTGAGTGACCTTCAAATCTTTCAAAAATTTAATTCATCTGATTGTTTATATTCTTATTTTAATTAATCGTTCAAATTTCACCATTATTGTTGTAATAAAGTAAGAACAAATAAAATCTGAATAAATAAATGAAATGATTGAGATTGCATGAAAATAAAACAAATAATAATTTATTACATTCTTTCCTTTTATTATTTTGAGACAATCATTCCAATAACTTGGAGGTTTAACACTGGTAAAGTTTTTCATTAGACTCCAAACATGTGAAAACTTTTTCTTTCTCAACAATTAGGATTAACCAAATTACATATATCATTACAGATAACACGTTTCACTTTTTTTATTAAAAATATAGGTATACTTTCCCAACCAACTGATTTTTAATTTTTCATTCTATTTATTGAAGTACAGACATCTTGAGTTGAGATTCATTGAAAGCAAAAACCATTATTAATTAACTCGTTAAGTTCCTACAGATTGTACTTGGTTTGTACAATTTAATTTTACAGGCATAAGTTTATCAGTAACACTTACAAAATGCTTATTGATTAGCAATCACTGACAAGTCTGTCAAAAGATACCCATCAGTATATATTACACTAAAGTTACTTTGCTTATCATTTACTTTCACTGACTTCCTTATTTATTACAAACCATGTTACCTTTGATTTACGTTAAATGTTTAAACTGCCTTTATTAAGATGATTTATTATATTCCTTTGCTGTAAAAGTTGATTTTTAGGTTAAGTATTCATTAAGATGTAAATGAAATTTCTTCAAATTTTGCTCATTTTTTAGTCACTAGAAAGTTTTTGCACAAATAGTGAGCCTGCAAAATTATCATTTGTTGACTGTAAGTCACATTTTTATATTAAAAAATATAAGTACAAGGTGGAAAAAAATAGTATGGAAACGTTTTTACAACTTTTGTTTGACTTCACTTGAAAAAGTGAAATGTTGTACATCATCATGGTTTCAAATAACATACTTTTTGACAACATTAACAACATTTCATCTTTTCAGAGGGACGGCCCACGAGGAGTTTAACGAAAATCTTCAACATAAGCCTAGGTCGTGTTTGATATTAAATGAAAGGTCTAAGAGAAATTAATTACCGTAAACTGGATTTCGAAAAGTTTACACTTTCTAGAGTAGCAGTAATTTGAATTTCAAAGTAACTAATTTGAACAATATTATTCCTCCGCTATTTATCGGTTTTAAGTAAATAATTCTGATCAAAAATTATACTTTATAGAACACAATTATTCAAAAAAATAAATTATCAAATTATCTGTGGAAAAATGAACGTTGTTGTGAAAGCGTTTCCATAATTTTTTCCCATCCTGTATATACAGATGTTAAAGAAATCATTTGCTCTTTTCTACTTATTCTATCATAAACAAATTGAATTTATGCTTTTAAATAGCAATTTTCTTGTTTACTATGATAATTTACCATACTTTATCTTACTAGATATTTACATATGGAAATAGTCAATAGCTATTTATGAGAATTACAAATAGTAAGTTTTTTGGAAATTCGACTGTAATTTGGAAGATAAGGCACACAAACACTTACATATTTGATTTAAATATCATAATAATATTTTATTTATTTAAATTTGAGGTATTTTACTATATGGGCCATTTAAACTTGGGGTCCTTTGGACCATTTACAAAGGGCAAGACAGTTTACCAGATGTGATTATATAATTTCCTAGAATTTGGGACAAAATGATGCCATGCTAATGGCACACATTTTACTAATCATAATATAATATTTATAATAAGTTTAAACTCTTTATAATGGAAAGTAATAAATTAGAAAATGTCACTTTGATATCAAAATAATTCTAAACTGCAATGATATTTTCATGAATAATATTGTTAAATTTATCTAACAAACTATTTATAAGTAATTTTATAATCCACACATCCGAAAAGTGATAAAGAACATCAATGATTAAAATCATCTCACCTGCAACTCCAGCTATGTATTGGGACCATCTCGTTACACCTTGTTTGTCCCTTTTGACATCTTTTACTTGTTCTGAAATGAAATTTAAAAAAAAGAGAAAATACTTATCTTACTTTCTTTTATTAGTAAATTAGAATTAGCTCTTATTCATTAGTTTTTTTATTTCATACATAAATAGAATATGTTTAATGGTTTCAAATGTTTTGCTCATGCTTTGATGAGGCACTCTTAGTAGTCCAAGAACACACTGAGTGCTTGTGAGCATTGTACCCATTTATAAAGCACAGGCAGGCTCACTGGTGTCACTCACAAGTCACGTAATCACCGCCAAGTTCCTCAGAAATTAATTTCTTCTTAACTTATTCAACACAGGTCCCCAAGTCACGTGACACCATTGAACACTGTGCTATATAAATGGGCACAGACCTACCAGCACTCAGTCTCAGTCTGGTCTTTGACGACTGAGTATGTCTTAAAATAACATGGATTAAACATTTGGAACCTATGTACATAATAGATTAAAATGGTTGACACTAATCCAAATGGGGGTGTGGGTTGACACAGTCTAAACCCATCAAGCAAATTTTTAGTAGACCTCCCAGGATTTGAACCCGTGACCCTCTGTATGTGAAACAGAAGTGCTAACCACTCAGCTAGCAAGAGGCTTGAATTATCATGTTTATTTGTTTTTAGGTTGAGTCCTAAGCTGTTTGAAGAAGTAACGACTTCAGCTATAGTGAATATTGACGATGGAAACTATTCATTTAAAGCTATGTCCAATGACTTACATAACAGACCAAGTGAGCATGTCAACCTTGCTACCCATGCAAGGTCCAAGGCTGAGATTCACAAATCTTTAGAGGCAGGATCCCCTTTCAAGGCCATAAAGCCAAGCTCCTCCCCCAACTATGAGTCATCATGGGGTTATGAGGAGTAGTCCCTAAGGAGCAAAACTTACCCAAGGGTAGCTCTAATTACCCCACTTAGTCTGGGAAGTCAGTATTCAAAATTTTCTATTTTCAAAGATTTTGTTTCTCACCCTTGATACACCATATTTTTAATTTGTTAAACTGACAATTTTGTGGATTTCTCTGGTCTGATGAAGCTAAACGTGGTTTACCAAATCAATCACCATAGTATATGTGCATTTTGTACTTATATTATAATATATTTGTGTTGTGTGACGTTAACTTGTACTGTGTCAACTATATTTATGCACATGAAGTCTTACCCCAATTTAGAATTAACAACAAATTATGCACATGAAACAGCATTAAATCTAAATCTGTTCAATTTAAGCCAAAGCATAATGTTCCACCAAAACATAGTATGTTACAATTCTAGGCCTATGTTAAACAACCCTCTAACTATTTCACCTAAATTAGAAAGACCTAAGATGGCTCAACTTTGTAATTTTAGTATTCTTTTTTTTTAATATTCAGGGCCTTATGAACAAAGTATCAATTTTAGAAAGCTTTATAACTAATCTTGCAAATTTATATGTAATATGTTTGTATGAACATTGGTTGAACGGTAACAAGATTGTAATGAATTTTCCTAGTAATTTTATTTGTGCCAGTGCCTATAGTAAAATTAATCATATTAGAGGAGGCTCAGTCATTTTTGTTAGAAATAGATTTCAATTTAAACCTTTAGATGTAAGTACATTTGGCAGGAATTTCATTTTGAGGCATAGGCTACTGTCGTTGATGACTTGAATCTTATTATTGT
>JAQJVL010003291.1:0-64543 GCA_035578905.1 Stictocephala bisonia | reverse complement strand
GTTTTACTGTATCAACAATAGTATCAACACAGTATTCTTTATTATTCGAAAGAGATGCAAGCAAATATAAAAACAGAGAACCCAGATAAACGTTGGCCATATGGAATAACGTAAACAATTATCTAAGCAGGACGTTGTTTGTGTGTGGGACCTGAGGAAGGAGAGGGCTGTCTGGAGAATGGGAGAGTGGGTTAAGAGGAGGGAAGTGAGAGGGAGAGACAGAAGAGCGTGCGAGAGAGAGAGGAAATAGGGCTATGCGCAGTGCAGCGTGGGGCCTCAAAATAGTTTTGGGGCCTCGCCACAACTCTCCCATATGGATGGAGTATCTCTTTATATAGTAAAATCAATGATTATATTCAAATATTTAATTACATATAAACATTAATTTCAACAAATTTAAATCACATTCTAATATAAAAAAGTCAATATCAAAAAATACACAAATAAGCAAAAAATATCTACTAAGAGTAATGTCATAAAAGTCAGGTGTGAGTAACGGCGGGTTAATATCTCAGCCTTGGAGATATTAACCAAATTAATTCTTAAATTTTCTCTCAGTAAGGAATATATCTTAAGGCTTTTGTCATAATTTAAAGTGGAGGTACTCAAGAGTACTCAAATCTATAAATTTGTTGCAGCAAAACAGCGGAGGCAGTGAGGGAGGAAAGTTGTTTACTGCTAAGGAGACGGAAGTATTCATTCGGTTGGTGAAGTGGGCGATGCAGGCTTTGGATATTTATACACTGAGTGTGACACCCAACATGGCACAGCAACCAGGCCAGCGGCCACCATTGCAACAGACTGTGCGCACAAAGGAAGAAAAAGAAGATTTGGAACACTTCTCTGGAGTGGTTAGTTACACAGTCCGTATAGAGTGAAAGCCAGAAAGTCTAAACCTGAGATCCTAAATTTGAGATAATTTCAAACCTCTCAACTGCTGGCTTAATATCGCATGTCATTCCCCTTGTGTTGGTTTCTTTTCAACAATACTATAATTAAAAAAAAAAATCACTAAAACAATTGTATTCCTCTATTTTATGAGTCAAAATTGTAAACAACTGTATTAAAAGGGCCATTAGTCCAGATTTAAATTACTCTATCAATCTTTTTCGTTTGCAATCGAGGCCGACCCTTTTGCCTGTTTACACCTTTGTTTGGCCGAGGAGGTTGTGACACTACTCTCACTAGTGCTTTCACAAACACTTTGTTTATTCTGATTATACACGGAATCATTATAGTCACTGTTATCAGAAAATAAATCACTCAAATCATCATTTTCGTCAAATAAAGTCTATTACTCGTTATATTAAAAGTGCCCCAAATCCACTACCAGATGCTGTTTTCATGATATAACTTAACGTAAACAACAAGCAGGTAACGGCTGTAAAACAAATTTAAAACCATTCTTTTGATACAATAATCAAGCTTAGTAGTTCACCAAACCTCTTACAGATGTCACAAGCACTCTTTTACAAAGAAATAAATACTGACTTCAGTCGCTGGCAGCTCATCTCGTGTGTAGCACTTTGCGCATGCCAATAGAAAATTACTAGTCGTTTACAGCAGCTGAGAGAGTTAAGGGAAAGAAGAAAAAATCAAGAAAAGTCTTTTATTTCTAGGGTTCTACAATTTTAATAATTTTAAAATTTCAAATAATGTGTCAAAGTTCAATTTTACTACATTTAAAAAACATCATATCAGTTGTCAAAGAAAATTCAAGATGTCACATTGGTAGTAATTGTCTGAACAGGTGTGAATAGATTTCATTAAATTAAGAAAATAATATAAATCCAATTTAAAAGGTAATAGTTTACTGTCACAACTTTTGACATCTTTAACATCCTGCATGGGTAAAATAGACAGGCATTTTTCTAAAACCCAAGGGAAAATGTGATAATATGTTATAGTTTATATTTTTTTACCTGAATAGTAAATTAGCCTAGTAATAGTTCTATTATATTTTCTTTTCTATAATCTATAGTCTGATATTTAAGACTTAACTGTTAAGCAACTACATAAATAATATTCTTTAATTTAATAACTATTCGTCAATACATGAAAAAAGTTCTTTTTGAAAGTTTAATTTATTGCAGAGTTTCAGAATATAGAAACCAATCTTCTGGATGTAAATATAATTGGAAACATCAACAAAGGGAAAAAAACAGCAAATGAACTAGGGTTGTGCGAGTAGCTCGAAATTCCAGTTTTAAAAAAACTCAAAACTCGACTCGAGATTTTAAAAAAAACTTGAAAAATTCAAGTCGAGTTTTGCCATATTTTTGAGCATAAAACGCTGTAATCAAGACAAAAGTCCCATTTGTATTATAGATTATAAAGATGATAATTTTTTATAGGTAATTGTATTTAAAATATGATTATAATATCGTATTCATAATCTGAATGTTCTCGCGATGTATTCAGATTCATGATTCAGGCACACAAGTCTCGATCGTACAGCCATGGAGAAAGTATTCTCGTTATTTATAAAGAAGACACGACCAAATAAGCTATTCCAAATAGCCATCACTAGTTATTCATACAAAACGTGATAACTGATCACAAAGAATCAGTTATTGAACCGTTTCAAAACTTCGTTACATAACTACTTTTACCAAAATTTGAAATTAATAATTGCATTTATTTCAGGTCCATACTTAAAGTTCATGACTAAAACTATTCTAAGATTGACAATTTCGGACAGATTTATTTATATCGCGTTCAATCTGTAACATAAACTATGCATGGAACGTAAACTATTGAAATTAAAAAGTTATTATAATTTGAGATAAAATGCCCGGAACAGTTTCATTCCAGCACTGTGACTAATAAAATAACGATCAATGTAGCTACTACCAGAGTATCGCCGACTCAACGAGTCCCAATAAAAATGTACTGCTAACCTTTGATTCGACTGGTATCCATTTTGTTTTGAGTTTTGTTGACGTTTACACTAGAGATGGGAATTACAGTTACTTTTTCGATAACCTGTTATGTAATTCTGATAACGTGTTATAATAATAATAAACAAAAATAATGTTATTTTTGTAACCTGTTACTCTCGACCCGTTGACGTTCCAGACAGTTATTCTGTTTTTGTTATGGCCTGTCGTTACTTAACGGCTGGAAGCCTCGTTACGGCTGATCTAGATAACGTTTCAAGTTACCAAATGTTATGAAGTTGAAGCAGAGATCAAGTAAGTTTATGTTTGGCATGTGGTTGAGGTTATGCCTTATGTTACGTTACGATGTTGATAATGAGCTACGGTCGTTGGGCTTTGCTTGCTCATTACAGATTTACCGCTGAAAGGTTTGTTCTGTTATCCATAATTTAACTGTAAACTGCCTTATGGTACATTACGATAATGAGTTACGGTCGTTATGGCTTTGCTTGTCCATTACAGAGTTGCTGCTAAAGTTTGTTCTGTTATTGATAATTTAACTGTAAACTGCAAAGATTCTTGAGTTTCATTTGTTGTTCAGTTACAGTTTCGCTTTCAGCGCGCTATATTTTTCTCCATTACCACCATGTGTTAGAGTTATGTAAAGTTCGTTAAAACCTTATCATACATCATGACTGAGAGTTACAAAGATAATAGGGTATTTCGTGTAACCTATTACATTTATAACAGGTTTCTTTAAATAACCTGTTATAGATAACGTTTCGTTAAATAACACCCATCTCTTGACACTCAACTTGGCACATGGAACGATGGAAGTACAAATAGTGCAATGAAAACCAAAACAACGTTAACCTTGATCAGTTGTCACTGCAGTTGTTATCGCTAGTTAGTATTGTGTTGACATTAATTATTTTGTTTCTTTTAGTGGAAACAAAACATTGTAGTCAATGGTGAAAATGAGGTAGGCTGAAAAGAACATATTATTGTGTGTTTTCATTTTTGAAAATTAAGGCTTAAGTACTCGACTTGAAAAAAACTCGAACTTGAAATTGTCTAAAAACTCAACTCGACTTGAATCCTAAAATTGCTACTTGCACACCCCTAATAAGATTGTAACGTTTTTAAATGTTATGTTTCAGTTTTCAGTCCTAGATTCACACACATTTCGGGAAATATTTTCTACAACCATCGAGTATATGGTGGAGAGAATTGCTCACAACTTTGCGCTACAGATAGTTGGTAATACATTTTTGTCCAACTGTGGGACTGCCCCGATCTTCGCCACTGTCCTAGTTGAATACCTGCTCGGCCGCATGGAGGAGATGGGCAATGGTAATATCGAGAGGAGCAACCTGTACTTAAAGTTGTTCAAACTGGTGTTTGGCAGTGTGCACTTATTTGCCGCTGAGAATGAGCACATGCTGCGTCCACATCTGCACCAGATTGTTAATCGGTAATTAATTGTTCTGACTTATGTATTGATATAGTTTAATTACATTAATCGGCTAAATTAAGCTTGAAGTAGAATAAGACTGAAAGGTTTGAAACTTAAGGTAAAAATGTTTAAAATTGAATTGAAAAATGTACAAAATTATAGATTTTAATTTGAATATGGAAACTTGTAATTCACACCAAGAAATACAAACATTTCTTCTACAAAAATTAGTAAACACTGTTTTGTTACTTTCTGTACTTCATTTTATTGTTAGTAGTAACTGTACTGTGTGAGCAGGTTACATCCCTTACGTCTTTTGTTGAGAGGGTATGGAATTTTTAGGATAGACTGCGTTTGTAGAGAGGGAGAATATCAATCGTGTAATCTGTACACTCATTTCAGTTGATCCCCGACTGGTCATATGTACGTGTTGTATTTAAGAATTTTTGTGTTACTTTACTGTGCATTACTTATTTATCACATTACTGTATTTGCTAAGTTAGGTTTAAATTGTTATTTGAGACTGTACCGTAGTTTAAGTTGTGTTTGTTTACTCTTTCATATCACTGTAGTTTCATTGAACTTAAGCCTAGCGAAATGGTTTGCAAATGTAATAGAATCATAGTGTCTTTAAAAAATAAACTTAATGCTATTTTTCATCATAATTCCCTCTTATCCGACATATTTAGCTATCCGATGTCATCACAGGTTGTTTACATTAGATAAGTGACGCTCTTCTGTATATATATAGAGCAACAGCTGCTATTTAGAATTGATTTTATTAAAAATATTGAGTCTAAATTATACTTAATAAATTATAAGTTACTCTATTGTATTTTGTACAACCCAATCCATACATAAACATTTTTACCCTATTCATAATCATTATTAATAATTATTGAAGCCAAACACTTGTAAATTGTTCCTGTATTTAAGATCAATTGTATAACTAAAGATCTGTAGTCAATGTTACGTGTATAAAAGTTGAACATAAATTCAATGTAAATTTATATTAAAATCTTATTAAAATATGAGCACTGTGCATGGGACAGTTCTTTTCACTTTACAAATTATCTCTGATAGTTCATACTATTTTCCAGATCCATGGAGTTGGCCATGACTGCGAAAGAACCATACAACTACTTCTTGCTTCTAAGAGCTTTGTTTCGGTCCATAGGAGGGGGGCATCATGACTTGCTCTACCAAGAATTCCTACCACTATTGCCAGATCTTTTACAAGGTATAAGTTTGAAAAACGTAACTTGCACGTTAATCATATTACACCTATCGTACATAGTTAATCTGTGGCGCCCTAATAACATAATCTTTGCAAAGGAACTTAAAATATTACCCATTATTCTGTTGTGATAAAATGTTATAGTATAAGATTGTAAAAAAAGTTATAACCTTACCACATTAACATTTTCCGTCTTCATAAAGTATAGCAAATATTGCAAATTTTATAAATTTGTTAATTTATAATCATTACTTACTTACTTACTCTTACTCTGTTGGCGCTACAACCCTCCATGGGGTTTGGCCTGATGAACCATCTGTTGCCATCGAATTCTATCTTCAATAGACACCCATTCCCCTCAGATCATCCAAAATATCATCCCTCCATCTCTGTCTTGGTCTTGTTCTTGGATGTGTGCTTTTTGGTGACCAGCCGGCTATTTTCTCAACCAGTCTCCTTTAACTCATCCTTGAGATGCATCCTAGCCATCTGTTTCTCTGAACCTTTATTAAGTGGAAATATCCTCACTGTTTTAAGCTTCTAGGAGATCTTATTCTTCTTTCTTTGCTATACTCCTTGTCCACATTATGGCTTATAAATTCTTCTATGAACTCAACTTTAAAGATTCTTAACCTATCAGTGAGTGTCTTGTTTGGCGAGCGACCATCCATGCTTCACATCCATGTACAACGACTGGTCAGATGACAGTTTTGTAGATGCTAAGCTTATATGCAGGATTGGATCTAAAAATTCTTTCTTTTCGCTTTATAGGGTATGAGATAGGGTATGAGATAGGGTATGAGTAAACACTATCCACTGTTGTTCATTGTGACTTCTTCAGGATGGAGATAGATTGCTTGTTTCGTGGATAATTCATAGCCAGTTTCTCTCTTATGTGAAAAAGGTGCTATTGCTACTGACGATTTTTTAGATATGTAGCAACCATTGTTTGGTTTTTGTCTTTGTAATTTTGTCTTTTCATGTTAGTTCAGGCTTACGCCATATTTCTCTCCTGATATATTTATTTCTAATCTATTGACCTTTATCTTGTGTACTTGTACTTTAAAATAAATAAAATCAAGTCAGTCAAAAAGAAGTATTTAGACATATAGGTCACTGTATAACTGAACGATTCAAGTACTAGACAATCTTGAACTATAAATATTAATGGTAACATATTTTGTTTCAGGCCTCAATAGCTTGCAGTCCAGTTTACATAAGCAGCACATGAAGGACCTGTTTGTAGAGTTGTGTCTCACCGTGCCGGTCAGACTGAGTTCCTTACTACCGTACTTGCCGCTGCTCATGGATCCTCTGGTTTCTGCACTCAATGGCTCTCATACACTTATTAGTCAGGTAAGTGGTATATCCTTTGGTTTACTTCCCTAGAATGTTTAGTTTAATAAGGTTCTTCTAAATAATTGAGAAAGTAAGAGTTTTTGAAAATGTATTTTTCACTCTAGGGCCTGAGGACATTGGAGTTGTGCGTGGACAACCTCCAGCCGGACTTTCTCCATGAGCATATCCAACCTGTGAGGGCGGAATTGATGCAGGCCTTATGGCGTACATTACGCAACCCTGCTGATCAGGAGGCTCATGTTGCCTTTAGGTGAATATTTTCATAACTGAAGTTGTAGTTATTTAAACATACTTAAGAGTAGGTCTGAGATTATTACACCTTATTGCGTAATAAGGTGTCTATACAACCCTGCACATTGCTATCAAGTGAGTCTGTAGCTATAGTTGTAACTATTAAAATATATAAGAATCAATAAATTTAGCTAACTCGTTAATTGTTAGTATTAAAACAACATTGTAATATAGTATGTTACACGATTAGATACCAATTATCGTATTTAATTTTTGTATAAATTTTGATACAGTGAAAGTTGTTCATTACCTACTCAGTTAAGATCCTCTCATCCATTCATGTTAGGCTAAATATTCCACCTGAACATTTGGAATTTAAGTTCACGTAAGGGTTATCAAACCTGAAAGAGTAAATGGTCAATAATAAAGATTTCTATTAAAAAATAAATACAAATACTTTTCAGGATCTTGGGGAAATTTGGTGGACGAAATCGCAAGATGATGATAGAGCCGCAACGGCTAGAATACAGTGTTAAGGAAACTGCAGGCCCAGCAGTCATCATTCATTTCCCCGATCATAGCAAGCCAATCGAGTTACCTTTGGAAAAGGTATGTGTTATTTATATCCTGTAAATATATTTCTCTGTATTTAAAGCTAATATTATTACACCTAATGTCAGATTTGAAAGTTGAAGGTAGGTACCAGAATATGCGTGTTTAGATTCAAATTTTATGTCAGTTAATATTCATAAGTAGACAAAGGCACATGCAGTGTTTTGAGAGTCTTGGTTTAATTTACTTACTCAACCCTTCGTAAACGGTAAACGACATGTATCGCTAATTAAATAAAGTACCACTCGCCGTTAGGGGAATATCGCTAATCATTGTTTAGAAGCATTTAATTTGTACGGATGCCTCTAGAGTTCGTGAGATTGTTTATTCTGTGCGTCTGAACAATGGTGACGGCAGTAGGAGGCGTAGAAGCTGGAAGATGACTCATAAGTTGTTTGACAGACCTAATTAGAGGGAGAGGGGGAGGGAGAGGGAGGGGGAGAGGGGAGAGAGGGAGAGAGAGGGGTGAGAGTGTGTGTGAGAGAGAGAGAGAGACTGTCTCTCTCTGGTTTCAATCTGTGATTCTGCTTAAATCACATTTTGTTCATGTCCACCTTTCCGCTTTATACCATAAGATTGGTTGATAATACATCTTGTACATCAATATCATCATTTTAAAATAAAGAACATTCAACAATTATAATTATGCTTGTAGATTATTGACACGGCAGTGAATGCTTTGAAGCAGAGTGCTACTGAGCCCTTCTATCGCCGGCAGTGCTGGGAAGTGATAAGAAGTTTCCTGATAGCGTCCATCAAACTGGAAGATGATAAGTCAACAATGCAAAAACTCTTCACCCACCCAAGGTTTGTTTTTATTGATATGATTGTGTAGGTAATAGTGCACATGGCTGAAAGTTCAAACAATTATATCTAATAACATACAGTCACGACACTCCGTTAGATATTTGCGACAAGCACGATACTAGCGATCCTAGTGGCCTGCCAGCAGCAGTGCATATCTCTGCACTGTTTACATCCACAGCTGTCATTAGTAAATGTCAAATAAATCAAGAGTAATAATTTGTTATAGCACTTTTTCTATTGTTCATTCTAAATTATTCCACTTCCTTGCAAGATACAATACAATATAACGGTTAATTCGATGTATTTGTGCTGGCTGCCTACTGGGGGCGCTAGCTCCACAGTGCTGCAATAATGTCGGGACTTTATGTTGTAAGGCTGCCGTTTCGACTGTTAACATATGAGTTTTCATTTTAAAATTTAAATAAGTGTTTTTTTTTTTATAGTAAGGCGTTATTCTCTTATGAACATTAACCCTTTGACTTCAACATAATATTGGTCATTATGGTTTCCATGCCAGCTTTTACAAGGACTATCTAAAATTTAACAGAGGTTTTGAAATAAAAAGTAACAAAATCAAAAAGAAAAACAATATTAACAATATGAATTCAAAAGTCGCACTCTTAAGCTTTATTTTTTTTAAAATAACCATCATTTATTCATACAGTTGAGGACATCATCTCATGGCACAAGAATTGTTGAAAAAATGCATGTTGCCTGTGATTTTTAACCCTGGATAGTGAAGTACGACATAATTTATGTTGTACAAAAAATCCCTTCTGAAAGAGAGTTACGGCATAATTTATGCTGTTGCATTAAAATCAATAAAAAATATGTTTCATCAGCAAACTTACCTTAGAAGACAAGTTCACTAACACCAGAGTAGTAGTTTTGTGTGTTACTACTACTCTGGTGTTAGTGAACTTGTTTTCTAAGGTAAGTTTACTGATGTTCTATCTCTCCAATATACTAATTCCTGGCCTAGTGCCCTTTAACCTAACCTAAAAAATATGTTTATCATCAAGCGATCACAACAAAGATTGGTACTAATCGACGCAGAATGTTCTGTTCTATACATTTCAGATTATTAATAATTTATATGCAATTTTATAAATGAAGGAAATAATTCCGCTCAATTCTCCCTGCGCGGAAGTCGGGAGTGGGAAATTGGCCGATGTTTGTCGCATGACTGAAGAATAACCAGACGACGGAATAAGGTGTAGTAAATGTCAGTCCGCAGAGAATGAAATACTCTAGCCAACAAAACAAATTTTAATGTTGTAGGTTCTTTGGGTGTTTTACTAAAAATGTTTATATATACTCCTGTCTGTGTGATTTTCCAACGGCTAGGTATGGAATAATTTATGCTGTTGAGAAAAGTTGTTGTAAAAACTTAATTTTTGGCTGTAATCTAACAATTTTTGTATATTTCTATTCTGAAATATGTGTTCTATTAAGTGTTACTGTCATTAAAATTCCCAAAAATTATTTTATAATTTTTATAATGTTAAAATATGCAAACTTTTGCAAGTGGCATTTACACAATTTGCGCACGCTGACTTATGGTGTTATAAGTTTTGTACTTTTTGGAATATTTTCATTTACTATATTTTATATTTTCTTGTAGCTAATAGATTGTACTAATAAAGTACATATAGCAAAAAAATTATACATACTCCTCATTTTTAGATTGTTATGTAATTTTTCAGACATTTTTCGTTTCCGTGGTTTTTTTCTTTTTCCCAATAAACTAAAAATATGGGTACAATGTGACTATTTTATTTTTCCTGAACAACTTTTTCTTGTTTATTCAATGGTAATTTTTTGAATCTGTACTTGTACTATTTGATTACCTACAATGATCATACACTGTAACTTTGCACATTTTTTCATTTTCACATCATATGTAAAAAGAAATAAAAAAAACAAAACTAGTAGTTAATCTAAAATGTAACAACATATTATTATAGTGCACTAAATTATCAACAATTTGGCTATCGGAATTATTTACAAAAAAATGTTTAGTACTCCTAAGGAGGGTTATAAATTTTTCAATGTATGTACAATATTTTCAAATTTTTTTTCGATTTTTTTTCTTTTTTTAATAAATTTTTTAAAAATAATCATTTACTAATTTGTTATGTGAGTTTTGATAGTAGTATGTGAATGTACAGTTCTTGAGAAGAAAAACAAAATGATAAAATTTACTAAAAAAAGCTTGCGAAGCGCTGAAAAAAGGACCTAGCAGTTGGGAGTTCTTAGTGGTTCATCTGATGTTCATGATCTAGGGTTTATATTATTTTTCTTGAGTACACGAGCAAGGTCAATTCACAAAAAACTTTTTTTAACTTCACTTGCCAGTTCACATGGGCCTGCATTCCTGTGCGTGAACTTTATTTAACGAGTCAAGTACTGACTGTTGGCTCAATGGGGACTCGAACCTTGGACCTTACCCCCCGCAATCTGAAGCTTAGCCACTGAGCCACCACATCAGATTCATTGTCCAGATGGTTCATATGAATCATCTGGAACAATCTCATATGAAGTGTCCAATAATTTTAGAATGCAAAATTGTTGACGAAATTACTACTGTAAGTCCAGTAATTACCCTAAAAAATACCCTAGTCAATTGTTTTACTCAGTGATACACTTTTTAAAATAAATTATTTTTTTTTATTTTAAAGAAATTTAATGTCAGTTCTTGTAGACCACAAGCCTATGTCTAATTTTTTTTTTGAAGGGCTGAAGCATTGACTCTCTTTAAATCTTAGGCTCCACATTTCTAAGTGTAAGCCACCATGCTATTTCATTCTAAAATTCGCTTTTGAAGTTTTTATAAGTTCAATTTTAAAAATTGTGTAAATCTTAGGCTCCACATTTCTAAGTGTAAGCCACCATGCTATTTCATTCTAAAATTCGCTTTTGAAGTTTTTATAAGTTCAATTTTAAAAATTGTGACCTGTCTCTTGGTAAAAAAATTTGATAAAAAACAGTATTGTATTTCAGTCTCTAAAGATAATATTGAATTTATAAAATCTTCTCTCAAGTAACTTCCTTGGCAATCTGTGCTCCCCCACCCTCCTAACATGCGGAAACCATCTTAATATATTTTTCTCAATCCTCATATTAGCAAAAGGAGTGGTTCTTCTGTAATGATCTCATTTCTTATGCCGTCTCTTCTGCTCACTCCTACACTGCTCATCAAAAACCTCAGTTCACAAGCCTGTACTTAACTTTCATCCGTCCTTCCCATAGCCCATATATTTGATCCTTATTTTAATTTTGGTACAAAATAGGTCTTGTATAGTACTTTTTTGCATCTTAATAGCACATCACACCAGCACTCTGGTTGTCCTCAAGAATACTTGTCTTCCTCTCTAATTTACCTCCTTATCCAACCTCCAATCTTCCTGTATCACACTTCCAAGGTATTTATTTTGAAGATACCTTTATTCCATAGGAAATAGAAAATAATTGAAATTAAATCAGAAATAAATTAACAGTTACATAGAGTAATAAACTTCTTTGAACGCATTGGATTAATTATTTTTATTTTTTCAGTTTTCTGGAAAACAGAATCAACATGATTCAAGGGCTCCCTTACAGGTTATCAGACAAGTTAGCTCGACAAACGCATGTCAATGCTCTTACAGGTATTTGGAACATTTCCACATTACTATTAAGAAAATGTAAATAAATCATAATGGTATGTCATTTTTGTGATGGTACAATATATAAACATAAAATAATAATTAGTAAGCTGCGTATCACTAAATTAGAAAATATATATATATAATAGGAGAGAGGTATCAGCAAACTTACCTGAGAAGACGACCCCTCTTATGCAGAGTAGAAGAGAACACTTATTGATTCTCTTCTACAAATTTCTCAGAGCCACTGGTACTTTCCTCAGGTGAGTAGAGACTGACTAGGTAATGGATTTCAATTGGTTGGCATAATGGATAAATTACTCAAATATAATGTGGAAAATAGATAAGAAATACCTGAATGTAGAATCCCCAACCGCAAAAAAATCCTTCTCCCAGGACGAGAATTATACATTTCTGTGGACATTTTAAATTTCAGTCCATCCCTAATATCTGTTTGGTTGAATTTTCCATCTATGTAAAATATAGATATTCTTTATTAAATTTTGTTTTTTGTCCAAAATCAAAATGTCCTGACTCCTCAAGTTTCTTGATTGGGAGTTTATAGTGATTTTGGGTTATTAAATTCATTGTGAGCTAAAATTTAATTTTCATTGATTCTAGTAATTTTTTGTGGATTGTGTTACTAAACTTATGCCCTCCATTATTGGCTAGTTTCGTATAGTATTCACAGTTTCGTTTTAGATTGGTGTAGAACATTGGAATATAAAAAAAAGTGTGAGGACATGTTTGAAATGTAAAAACATTGTTAAATCTCAAACAATTTGAAACATTTTGAAAAATAAAAAAAAGTTATAAATATCTCTCCCATATCTTTCTCTTATCACTCCTCTCTCTTCACTCTCAGGTCAGGATAAGTTTGAATTTGAATTTTGAGTTTGCTTTGAGTAATTGCATGATATATTCATGATAAATATTACGCAACTCAACTGCATGTGTTTTATTTTAATTCACTACATATATGTATTTTAAGTTAGTTTTAGAACATTTTATGACTCGGCCTATTGTACTTTTGTATTTAATGGCTTGATAAATTCTTGATTCTTCTTAAAGTTTTACTAAAAGGTATTTTTCAAAATATCTTGAAATTGGGTTTGTTATACCAATATACATATCAGGAGCTACAAACACTGTAACAAAATATCAACCCATAGTCCTTTAACACGTGTACTTAGTGGGTGATATAATAAGAAATTTCATTACGAATTTATTCTCTTATTCAAACCAACGATTTAATTACAAAAAAAATATTAAAATAATGATAATATAGTAATGATTGTACAGACATATTTGTGTTCTTATTATGTGTTAATATATTGATTTTGAATAGCTAGTTTATTTAACTATGGATAGTATGATTTAAACAGTTAAACATTCTTATTACAGGAATGTTTGTTGGAGCAGCCACAAAAGATTTGAAATCTGTAGTTCAGCCAACAATGATTGCGATGGTGCGGCATTATACCATGGTTGCAATTGCTCAAGAGGCAGGTAAGTCAAATTTACTAGTGTAACTTGTCTTTAGGGTTGACGTATATGTCTTGTAGAACGTTTTGTAGATATCCCACAAAACATACGTTTTTTATCCCACCTATTTAGTACGGTCAAACCACATATCATGTGTTTGTCATGCAGGCTTTCACGCCATGATGAACTATCATTTAATAAATATCTTAAACCAATCGGAAATGTTTGTTGTTCAATGCTAAAAGTGATAAGATTGACACTTGTGGCACTGGCTTATTGTAGTTTCACAATGGTGAACTTCGAACTATTATAAATAAACCATTTATAGTTCCCTCATCCAACCCACACACACTGCGGACTACTGTCGGTGTAGAAATTATGTGCAACCGAGTTTTAAGGTTGTTTACTAAGGAACTAAGAGGCCTATGAAAACTGCAATATACCAATGTTTTCCTTGTTTAATTGAACGTTATGACTAGGGAATTTCAACATTTTATCATATGTATTGTAATTTATCTTAGTTAGTTTGAACAAAAAAGTACCTGAATTTGAAGTAAGTTTTACTACATCAAATTTACACTGTTATTGCTAAAAAATCTGTTCATGTAACACACTTATACAGTATTTTAGTATGTGGTTTACATTAATGTTTCCTATAAGTTTAAAAAATTTTAGAATTTTATCTTTTCAGGAAAAAAAAACATCAATTACCTGAAACATTGTTTTCTTGGCTTCTGGAGGTCATAAAATTAATTATTTGGTCTTGTAATCCTTATTACATGTATAGTTGCGATACATTATTATCATATGCTTAAGTAAATGCAGTGATATTAAATCGATATAAATAAATTTAAAATAACTTCAAATTGATAAATTTAAATTTATTTAAATCAATATAAAGTCACTAGATTTAATTAGACATATGAAAATAATATATCATAACTATAGATATAATAAGGATTACAAAAATATAAAGTAATTAATTTTACATCCACTAAAAGTCAAGAAAACAATGTTTCAGATAATTTATAAGAACCTTTTTTCTCGTAAAGTTAAAATTCTAAAATTTATAAAACTTATAGAAAACATTCCTATCAACCAGGTATTAAAATATAAATGCAATATATTAACGGTTTTTTGAGTAAAAACGGTGTAAATTTGATGTACAGTGAGAACTAGTTAAAATTCCAGTAATTTTATTGTTCATACTAAGATAACAATTATTATAACTTATAATACAATTTTTGAAATTCATATGTCGTAATGCACAATTAAACAAGAAAAAAATGGTATGATTGGAGTTTTCATAGGCCTCTTATCCTTACTAAACAACCTTCAAACTCGGGTGCACATTATTTCTGTGCCAACAGTAAGTAAATTTTTCTCCTATGTACACACAATGAAGAATAAGACTATCATAAACTGAATAAAATTATCTTAGCTCTCCTATCCAAATTCTGAAAAATAAATTAAATTTCGAAAAAAGATTGAACTTAGTATGTACAGTTTATATTTAGTCTATATTTTTTCTAAAGTAAATTTGTAAAGTGAGCTAATCATGACAACTAATATATATAATAGTGAATATATGCAAAAAAATTAGATTAAATTGAAATACAGCTTTCAAAAGTATCAAAGTAATTTAAAAGTAATAATTAAGGGGTAAAAGTAATGGCAGCCAAAGAGCATTGCCGATTCCATTCTTATGCTTTCATGTTATGTAACTAAATGTTTTGTAGTGAATGGTTGTTTGTTTTACGCCATTTGTAGTCAACATTAATTTAAACATATTAGTAATGCCTGTTACTCCGAACATAACCAACAGTTTGTCTCGCTGATATAAATTCACTCAAATCAGTTTGTCAGAGCTAGTTGATTTGAACGCTTTGACTGAATGTAAAATTTTATCAAAATTAATGTTCAAACATGCAAATCACCTGCCAACTGCTGTAAACAACTGAAGTCGTTTTCAGTTGGTGTGCGCACAGTGCTAAGCATATGAACTTTTATAATCCACAAAAAGATTCCCTGTAATATTGTTGTCATTAAATTTTTACAAGTTAAAAATTAGTACGATTGAGATATAAACGATGATCAGTCCAATTTAATGAAAAGGTTTTGTTTAGCACTAGAAAGTTGCTTGTTTTTTAAAGAATTCCTTTCTTAACTTCTTTGAAAACTCACACCCACACAAAATGGATAATAAAACCAAACTCATCTTGCTTGCACTGTAGTGAGAAGCTAACCTAATAAAAGATTGGTTGTTTCCTGTACTGTGCTGGTTTCAGGGCCGTTTTCGTTAAGCGCCAAACAGGTGTGTTTGGAGGGCTCCATGGATGCGTTTGTGCTCATTGACGCTTTAGAGGTGACCATGGGCCATGAGGAAAAGGAGCTGTGCAAGCCGGGACAGGCCACACTAGCTCTCATGCTTCAGACTGCTACGACCATTTTGGGCTCCAAGGACAGGGTAACTAAACAACTACTTGAGAGCAAGCTCCTATGGATTATCCCTGGTGTACATACTACCATCAGTAAAACTTGCATCTTATCTCTTTTCTTATAAGAGAGCGTAGGAGCTTGCAAGTTGTGTTGTACTTCTATCTCATAGAAAAAAAATAGAAATGTTGTTATTGAAATTTTAAGTAGATGCCTGAGTATTAGCACTGGGGCGTATAGCTATGAGGTTGTTTGAGGGAGGCAAACACTTGAATTAAAAATTATGTATAATGTACAAGAATGGTGTCACAATCTAATACTTATATAAATAAATAATGTTGATCAACAATAGTTTTTCTCTGATCTCTTTTACTCTTGTAACTCTTAATTGCTCAGTTAGTTTTTTTATAATTACTTTTAAAATACCATACAGTTTCAAAGGATCTTTTTGAACAGTTTAGAAATTTTAGAATCTCCTGTGGCTAATTATTCCTGATTTCGTTACATGAGTTTTCTCACATGAGCTGCTAAGTGTATATGTGTGTGTGTGTGTGTGTGTATTGCAGGCATGTAGATTGCCATTGTTTGAGTACTTGGCAGAGCGGATGTGTTCTCTCTGCTATGACCGTGCCTGGTACGCCAAGCTGGGTGGCTGTATCGCCATAGCCTTCCTCTACGAGCGCATGTCAATCCGCTGGGTCTATCAGCATCTGTTCGTCTTTGTCAAGGCTCAGCTGTTTGTAATGATGGATTTAACTGGCGAGGTGAGCATTAAAGATAGAGATAGTTTTAATACCAGTATAGTTATATAACATTATTTGTATAGTTAGTTTTAGAGTTGTGTCAATGTAAAACACTGATCATGGCATTCTTAATTATGAGTATCTGATTGAATACCTCTGATATCTCTTTTTAAGGACATTAGGGAATAGGTCCATCTTATACAGAAACAGAGACCAATCACAGAGAGGTTTTAATTATCTTTTGTCAATTTTTATGATTTAAATAGTTCATATTGGCTGTAAATAATGGCATATCTGTGTTTATAACAACGTTCAAGCTTGTTATACAAAAAGTATAACCTTTACAGTTGTTTATTGTAGTAACTGGAGATGCCCACAAAGGGTGCCCACAAAGGTGAATGTTATGAGGTGAAATGACTGTGGATAATGGAGAACAGTATGCATGTTTCAGTCTATTTGATATTTAAGTTTGCTAAGGCAGTAAATTATACTAATAAGCCTGATACATTGCCTTTGTGTTATAATCCCACTAAGCTCAGAAATAACTTCCAAAAATAAAGTTGTGTTTGGTGTTCTCAACTTCACAATGGAATGTTTGGTCGGTAGTGAAGTTGGTTAAAGCCCAGCTTCATAAGCTAAAGGTTCTCAGTTCTATCCCAATCAGAATTGTAACACATTTTAAAAGGGATCAGCTGATAACTACCGGCTGTTCATTTCTAAGTAATAGTCGGCCTTAGTTTGTAACAGTGACTACATTTGCTCTTTTACACTCATTCGAAAACCATATTCGCCCATATCTTGACAATCAGCGTCTTAAGAATAAACAAATAAATACATTTTTTCTTTCACTGTTCACAACAAAAACATGGAATTCCATTGACATTTCATGGATGTCGATGTTGAAATGACTGACTCCACATTTTCTTCCTTCATAACACTTTTTAAACTGCTTTACACTTGTTGAAACTGTTTTACACTTGTTAATCGGGAAATAAGACTTTCATGAATAAATGTGCCAATGTGAGTTATTTTAGTGCAAAGTCCTTTAGTCAATTATATGTTTTTAATTGAGAAGTAAACAATTGATCTAAATAAGAAACTTCTCATATCTACTCTCAGAGGCTATCGTTTTAACAACAGTTGACGTAAATCAGAATATTTTGTTATAGGACTCATTTATTTTCTTTGTTGCTATCAATGATCAACGTATCTGGTTTTCGTCATGTATATTTTATATTGAAGCTTTTATGTGTTATAAATAAATTCACTGTTCAGTAATTTTTTGTAATAAAGCTTTGTTATTATACTATAAAAACTAACATGACAAATTTGTAAAGTTATATCCATTTGTTGATTGATTTTTTTTAAAACAGTTTTGTTTTACTAAGGATCAGTATAATGGATTTAATCATTCTATTAATTTTTGTACTAAATATTGTTTGTTTACTGATGGCCATAATTGATCAGCTAACCAAATATTGATGGTTAAATGATATTAATGTACAGTGGAGCCCCAATTCTCCAAACTCAGACTATCCGAATCTCCGACTATCTGAATTGCTTTCAGAATGTCATAAAAGAAATCTTTTTTGTTCTAAAAAAAAAGCATACAACAACAAATAGTAGTGTTTTAAATCCTTAGTATCATCATATACATACTAATATATGTACCACAATAAATAAGTGCCCTTTCTCATTTAAAATATTGTTTTATATCCCATTTCAACATACATGCATTTAATTACATGCAGTAATAAAATAAAATGGACTGATTTTAGACAAAATATGACTATCCGAATATTTGATTATCCAAATAGGGCCTGGTTCCAATTGATTAGGACAGTTGGAGTTTCACTGATATAATTATTAATCTGCATTATCCAGGTATCAAGTGGAGCCATAGACAAGGCTAAGAGCAACCTGGAGAGCATGTTGACTCTCTGTGCTGCACCAGTGGAGCCCAGTTCTGATCCAGAGTTGGCTGCCATCCAAAAGAAGGCTCTAAATGAAGTGACGTACGAACTTATTCGCCAAGTTACAAGTCCTACGGACTTGCTCAGACAGCAGGTACACTGAATCATTTACATTGACACATATTTACTACTTATAAACTTAAAAATAAAAAAAAAAAAATTAAAATTAAAGTAGCGCAGTAAAATTAAAAAAAAATAGTATCATTATTTTTACTTTGATTCCAGTAATAGATGAGTAACTGCGCTTAACAAGATAAAAGCATTTGTACAGTTTTGTACAGTTTTTCTGAAAAAATTAGGGCTTTGCCCACACATTGAATCAGTTCTATGATATCTGGAATTTTCAGTTTCTTGAAGACAAATGCAGATGTAAAAATAGCAGTAGCCTTGACCGGAGGGTTCTGACGTTATAGCAAGATAATGGGATCAATCAACATTGAACATGGCTGCTCCTTGGTTGATCCTCTGAGTGATCATGTTTTTGCACACAGCCCATCTATCTGTCACTAGAAGATTCAGTGGTAGTATTCACTGAGCTAGTAGTGCTTCAGAAGACACCCTTAAGCCAGTGGTTCCCAGGTTGTGTTAGATAGGGCTTCTTAGCCCTAACTTTGTCTTGTAAAAAAAGACATCCGTTAACTTTTAAAAGTCTTTCCAAGTGGATTATGCAAAATATTTTTTTTTCTTGAACAGAGTACACTGAAGATTACTTTCCTCTAACTGTTTCTCCGTTATTCTGATTACACTCCATATTTATTTCAGGCAATGTATTTATTGCAAGTGTTTGCGGACATACAAAAGAAAACTGTGGTGGAAGTGATGGAGCCTCATAAAGAAGATTTAGCTGATATGATTCCTCCAAAGAAACACCTCTTGAGACATCAGGCGGCCAATATTCAAATAGGGCTGATGGAGGGCAACACTTTCTGCACAACACTGTCGCCCCGACTGTTTGCTCTTGGTAAATCATCAAATCAATGTGATAGGGATCCAATGAGTTCTCTAACCTGAACTCAGTATGACAGTAACTTTGTCAGATTGATAGACAAAGATTTAATTAATATTTATCTATCACTTTTACTTTTGAATAAGCTTTCAAGATATGTAATTATTACGTGGTAGGCAGTTAAACCTTTAAGGTCAGCTGTCAACCTCAGGTTGGCACATAATGTCAACCCTTCAAAACACGGCTGCTGACCTAGGTTTGACATTATGTGTAGTTATTGATATTCTCTACGTTATTGTTATTTTCAATTGGTTAAAACAATAGTTACAAAAATATACTTTTCATTGGGGATTACTATTGGTAAAAAAGTCTATTTTGTAAACTTTTTAAATTTTCTGACTCACAGTGTCTAGAAACATTTTTCTGAATACAAAAGATTATGTGAAAAAAATGGGTATAGAATCTTAACAGAACACTGATCTTTTAGAGTTATCATTTTAAAGTTTTTGCACACATATTGCATGGAGATTGTCCATACAAGGCTGAAGTGAGTAGACTAATATACTAATGCTTCAGGTGTTTAAAGTTGTTTACATACTGTCAAATCTTTAGAAGAGGCGTGTGCAATGAGCGAGCTTAAAGAAAGAATAGACAGTTTAGTAAAAAAGACTTGCAAGATGAAAATGTACTAACATTTTGCAAGGCACTCATAATTTTTTTAATGAGTATTGAAAGGCTGTAGGATGAATTACTCCAGAATATAAGTTATGAACCCCTTAACTCCCTACCAATTAAAACCTGAGAAGATATTCGGCCTCACTGATCTCTGTCCTCTGCCAGTTGTGTGTCCTTTCCCATAATTTGCAGATTCTTGAGCACTTAGTCTAACCACCTTAGTGTCGGTATTCCAAATGGTCTTTATCTGTTTATTCTTCATAAGCACACTGATTTTATCTGTGAATCTTCCTTCCCTCTCCATACTTGAACCGCCCATCCTAGTCTTTTGCTTTTAGTGCTACTGCACCCGGGTAATCACGTAGGTCTCTGATTTCTTTGTTGTTTTATAACTCTTCACATCCCATTATCTTCAACTGATTCTAATATCTTCCTTAGAGTTCTGTAACTAAACTAAATTATTTGTGTTAAGAACATAATCAACTATATATTTTAAAAATTGTTTCAGATTTAAATGTTGGTGAGCATTTGATGTTTTTCCAAGAAGTGAAGTCTTTGTGTGATGCTCAGGATAGCTCTCTTTTGAAGCTCCCTTGTTACAAGAACATTCAATCACTTGTGCCGCTGCGTAAGGCAGCTATGAGGGCGCTGGCTGCTTGTCACTACTTGCCCAACTCTGCTGATAAAGATAAAATATTCCAGACGCTCTATCAAGCCCTAGAGAGACCGAATCCTGAGCTCCAAGAGGCAGCGTTTGAATGTATGAAGACGTTTGTAGCAGGCTCCCAGGTTGACATGGGCAAGGTATTGTTATGATTCCATCGTTTCATGTTTTGTTCCTAAACATCTGATTCATATGTTTTAGGGATGGACGAGAGCAGATTTTTAGGTTCGGGAGGGAAACGAGAGGGAAATTGATTTTCTCCCAAATTTCGGGAGGGAAACGGGAGGTACAATAATTTCTTCCCAAATTTCGAGAAATTTTCAGAGGGAATTTTCTCCAACAAGCATACATTAATTTTCAAACTTAGTAGATACAACAAATAAACCAAATCATTTTATAGTAATAATAATTTATTTATTGGTACGTGATCTAGTAAGAAATTTAACCATTACTGTTAGGGCACATTTATGTACTCCTTATTATAAATAATCTTTATTATTTGCCTGTTATCTACAAAACAGAAAATAATTTCAAACAGGTATAGACTAAACAATAACAGATTTCACACTTAATAAACAAAACAAGCTTATCTGATAACATTCTTAATAAATATTTTAAGAGCTAACAATTAAAATTGTAACAAGTGAAATATAAGAATGGTAGTTACTTATTACATGCCAAATTTAATTAAAATCACCATAAAAACTAGACATTGATGAATTCTTCAGTTAATTAACTTAACTACATTGTAACTAGGAACTGAAATTACACATAGTTTCAGCATCTTGGCAGTCCCTTCCTTATTCCTCTAATCCTCAAGGATAAACTTAGTAATTATTACTGCACATGTAGAGATGTGCATTTGTTTGATTCTATTTATATAACTGCCACTGATGCGTTCGCTGTGGTCATAAGTCTGTTTCATCTCTGTGACTGTCAACTAATCACACAGACGGCTGATCTGGTACTTCCGAGTTTCTATCACAGTAGCGAAGCTTTTAGGCAAAAGCTGGATCATCCAACCTAAGTGATTCTACGATTCAGGCGTCATCACCAAATGCAGTCGGTTGCTTTCAAAATTGCCTCCTCTCAACAAAAAATGGATTTTGTATACGCCATGAAAAGTGGAGCTGTGGTTATTTTATCAAGTAATAACGTTGTTAAAATTAACCGGAAATAAGGTGTGAATTATGTAATCAACTTTGAAAAAATCTGGATGCCAAAATAGTTCATTCGATCGATAGTAATAATTGTCCATCTAAATCTAAAAATAAAGTTTAAAGTCAAAATCAAAATCAAATCAAAATCATTCGTTTAGGATCAATTATTTAAATAGATTATGATTGGTAATGAAATGTGTGCAACTCGAAACCATTTAGATACATGAACAAAAGATAAATAATTTCCTCACGAGCAATTTATGACGTATTGGAGTGAAAACCGTTTACGTAATGAGTCAATAATTTAGGCCTAGCCAGGCGGGATGCAATCTGAAAATCAGCCAAGTGCCAACTGATGATACAACGAACATATTGTGTAACTAAATCATAAATCTATGAATTATAAACGAGAAGTACGATAATGCTTCGGTTCAATAAAAATTATTAATTATGTTCTGTACAGCTAAATCCCGCCGTATTATAATCAGAAAAGATTTGGAATTGAATTGTTTTGCTCATAACATCGACATAGTAGTAACAATTATGAGCAGGGAACCGGTCAGTGAGTTTACAAGTCAAAATTATTGTATCGTACCACATTTTACACTCAATCTGTGTTACTTTCTGACCTAGTCAGGAAACCGTTCGACAGTTTGACAGAAAAAAAAAATCGTATCCCTGCAAATGTTGCGAGCAGATTTGGTGATCTAAAGTGTTCATAAACAAATAATTAATTGACATTCGCCATGGATATATCTATTAATTTTTTTATTCTATTGAAAATAAATAAATACTGTTATGTCGCATGTTGCTAGAACGCCATCACGAAATTTTGTATTATGTGATACAATATTTTCTTCTGTCAAATCATTGGATGATAAGTTACCTCACGGGAAATATACGATAATTTCAGTTCCGACACGAGCTGAACGGTTCGTTGTACGTACAACATGAGAGAGATGGACTTTTGCCATAGGAAGGGAAGTTTTATTCTTCACAGTGATCCGGATCAATCGGTTCTAGACAGTAAAGTGACCCTGTTCACAGGAGCAGTTTGATTGAACGATTTTACGTTACTGACGCGAACGAACATTGGAATATAAGCTCATTCTGTTTTCGTTCATTCTCATTTGGGTCTTGGTCAGCGGTTCTGTTCTAGGATTTTGTTTGGTTGGATCATCGGATCTCGGCGTTGGTAACGGGTTCAACCTTAACAGATCTCATTGAGCATCGTGTTTCGGATATCTCGCTCACTTGTTAAATGAACGGGTCGTGAGAACGTCACATCTACGTTCGCCCCGAACTGTCGACTGTCACTTTGTAACTTCACTACCACAACAATAAGCAATAAATTACATTCCACACTAATTGAGACAAGTCTTATCATATTTTCCTATCCTTTCACTTTAATTTATATTCATTGAAAATCCGAAATTGGCCATGAATGTCGATTAAAACCACGACACTATGTATTTAGTTGGTTACATCTTACAAACAATTGAAAAAACTCCCAAATGGAATTCTCAATCGTACAAAAATATTTCCTTCTCACAGAACGAGAATTATATTATCTAGGGGAATTCCCGAAATTTCGAGACCCGTCCATCCCTAATATGTTTGAACATGAATTCTATGTAAAGTTTATCAGGTTCTTTGAAAAGAAATCCTATTCAGTAAAGAAAAGAAATCCTCTCATATCCAGACCACTGATAACTGAGTCTTCCAGTATCTAATCCGATCATAAAGTAAAAAAAAATAAAAAAAATACAGTATTCTAAATGCTGAAAGCGACAAAATATCTGCAGCTCAGACAATACAAAAAAGTACTGTTTAGTCGAGTAATAGTGCCCTATTCTGCAAAATACCTCCCTTCTGCCACACTAATTTCATGACAATTTTTCTAGAAATCGAGTGGGCTGTGACATAACCTGTTTTAAGCATTACCAAAGATTAAATTAAGTATAACTTGGTCTATTTAACTCTAATTTTATTTTTCATTTAAAATTACATTCAAACTCAATCCAAACAACCATACGCCGTTCTTGTTGTAGGTAGCTCTTTATATCACCACTGGTTGGCATTAAAACATTAGAAATAAAATGTTATTTTTAAGATCTAATAAAATCACTATGGTTAAAATGACTATTTAGTATAAATATAATATAAACTATCAAATAATCAGGCATTTTAAAATTTATTGCAAACATATCTATAGTTTTGTAAATTGAAAGTAATCTATGTTTGTAATGATGAAATGTCCCAGGTTCATGAAGTGATGAGGCCGCTGTTGTTAACCCTGGGAGACTACCGCAACCTCAAACTCACCGGAGCTCGACGCCTCTCATACCTGGTACAATTGTTTCCAACCAGTTTCAGTGAAAAACTGTGCGATCAACTGTTGCAGCACCTACGTGAACTGCTGGATAATATAGTGCAAGCTCAAAAAGGTAAGTGATAATTTTAATATATATTGACTTTTACGTGAGTTAAGTTTAGATTGCATAGTTGATCATTTTTTATATACCTTATATCAACTCAAACATTTTAATAAACTACAATTTTTCAGCATTTCATATATTTTACAAAAGTATAATGAGTTTGTAGTGTTTAGAAATATTTGAGCTTTAAATTTCATAAAGTTATAACTTTTAGTTGAATTCTTAAGGATTGTCTACATTAAAAAAGTTCAACATCTAAAAAACTGACAGTAAAATTAAAACAAGCACATTGAAAACTAGGGTATTACACTACCTCAGTTTACACAAATATATCTTTGATGATCCACTCCTCTATGCAGATGTATATATAGCATAGGTTCGGTTACATTAAAATCAATTAGTCACTGTAATATGCAAGAACCAAAAACTTAAGAATGTAAAGAGCAATTGTAATGGAAATACCTCATAAGTACGTAATAAAAACTTACAACACACTTTAAGTTGACAACAACTTTAAGTTGAGATTGGCAAGCTACCTAAACACATTTAGAGCATATAAGAGAATTAACATAAGATGTAATTATATTTTTTACTAACTCTTTATCATTTAGTGAGGTACCCTGTCTGCAGACCCACGGCTACCTGGGACTGTCCTGGACCATTCACCGGCTCTCTAAGACGTCCTTAATGAGTCACTAGCTTCACCATTAGATAAACTAACTTTTTTACCTAAATCATAATTTTCAATGACAAGTATATAACAAAATAAAACTAACAATACCAAACAAGGGCAAATGTTATTAACTTTAAACAAACTACCTGTAAATTGTTTGTTTTTATCAAATTTTCACTTGTTTGGTATCGTTAGTCATATTTTGTTATGAACTTTTCAAATTTTGGAAATTATGAGTCAGGTAAAAAAGTTGGTTTTTCTAGTGGGGAAGCTAGTAAGTGACACATTAAGGAAACAACTGCGGATGTCTTAGAGAGCTTGTGATTGGTCTAGGACAGTCCCAGGTAGCCATGGGTCAGGAGACAGGTTAACTCATACAGACTATGATCATAGATTTGTAGTTCAAGCGTCTTCCTCGTTTGCATGATTTTGAAGCATCGTCGGTTTAAGCTCAGCTTTATAAGCCAAGGGTTCTTTAGTTAGATACCAATAGAGTTATAGCAAATTTTGAAAGGAATCAGCTGATAATTACAGGCTTTTAATTTGTCATTGGGCTATTATGACACTTTCTAAGGAATAGTCTGTCTTAATTTGTAACAATGACTTAATTTGCTCATCGACACTCATTTGAAATCCACATTTACCTGTATCTTGACTTTCGGCGTCGTAAAGAATGAATAAATAACTAAAAAAGTTGTACATATTTAGTGTTAATTGCAATTTGAGCATTTCCATATGTTTTACTAGTCACTTGTTGGCTGATTAATATTTGATATTTACAAAAATTTTCTGATTGTATTATATTTATACCAACATGTAGGCGAACCTCGAAAGGCTTTATTACATGTTGTAAATTGTGCTGATGTTAAATCGATTTTACAATTAAATCATTTCATTGACTTTGCCAATTGCAATTGGTTTTTATGTGTTTTTTTTGTTCAGGAATTTCAAAGAACGGAGATACAGAGAAAATCATAGCTACAATAATAAACATTTTTCAACAAATACCAGCTGCTGGCCCAAGATTCATTGAAATACTGTGTCAACTGATTCTTCATAATGAAAAGTCTATGTTAATTGGTGCCTCGTCACCCTTCAGAGAGCCGTTAATGAGATTCCTGCTTCGCTACCCTAATGAGACAATGCAGCTCTTCTTACAAGATAACAATATTAAGGTACGTATATTTATTGGTATATTATTTTCAAAGTTAGCTGCAAAATAAATATTTCTCATAATTTTTTTTCTCCTTAATTTTAACAGTCTTGTACTTATTTATTACAGAGACAGATTAAAATGACTATGGCACAGTTAATTTTTAAACAAACTATGCTATACACTTTTGAAGGAAATATAGGGCAGTAGATATCTCATCCAATAAATACTTCCAGATGTTTAATGTATACATTTTTAGCTCTTGGAAGTTTAACAATGATATCATTTTAAAATTTAAAAAATTAAAAATTTTTTTCAAACTTAGTATTCTTAAAATTAACATTCAAAGGTTAAATTTACTTTAATTTTTACAAAGATTACACTTTTTAATGCAACATTTTCTTGCACATTTATTAAAATTTGTTATCATATATTGCACTACGTGGACAATTAAATTTTATGTAATTTATTGTCATGTTGTATGCTTTAGGCTAGTGTAAAATTAAAAACAAACTTTTTTCTTTGTAAGGACGAGCAGTGGAGCAGGTATTTGGAATTCCTTATTCGACATAGTGAGGGAGAGCCGTTTAGGAGTGTTCTACAAAACGACATAAGCGTAGAGAGACTGATCACAATGGCCTCTTCAATGAATTTGCTCGGCACAGGTGAGTGTTATTGTACATACTCAATATTAAGTCAGCAGTGCCTATGTACATTCTCTAGAAATAATTTTGTTTCCTCAAAAATATATAATTTACTCTTGTAGGTTTTTGCTGGTGTAGTGGCCCAGTGGTGGAAACTTCGGACTGCGGAGGGCAAGGTCCAAGGTTCGAATCGTCACTGAGCCAACGATCGGTACTTCACTTGTTGAATAAAGTTCACGCACAGGCTTGCAGCTCATGTGAACTGGCGAGTGAAGTTAAAAAAAAAAATTATGTAGAGTTTATATTAGGGTCATACTAATGAATGATAAAGACAAGACATCTTAAATAATATTATACTGACAATTCTTATTTAAAGTAATAATTATAATTACATATTTATAATCACGATTACAATAGAACAAAAAACAACACTATATACACTATAATTAAAAATATACAAACACATTCTTAGTACAGTAATATAATAAGGCAAGAACCAAAACAAATACAGTTTATAAAAACACCGTTTAATAAAACAAATCACAGGATAACGTACCGTATAGTGTAACACCAGCTGTTATTTATTTTCGTTAGTAGCTCTCATGACTCATTTCTCCTCATTGCGTATGATGCTTGCACAGTTAAATCGTGCACTGCACAGTTTTTTTTTGTTTGTGGTCGAATAATAGTCATCTCACTAGACAAATTGTAAAATTATAAGAGGAAAACAATTGTATCATAATATAATGATAAGAAAAAGCATAATTTTGAAAATGTGAATACATGATCCATAAAGACAACGTATATGGTGGTACTGATACATGGTTTTAGCATTTTAATAAACGACACAGAGGTCTGTTCTGATTACAATGTCAATTTTTAGTGATAACTATCGATAGAAATTAAAATTTTCATTCTCATATTGACAGAGTTGCAAAAAAATTCTGTTCTGGTATTTTTTTTTTAATTTGCAGAATTTTGTCTTTTACAGATACAGAAGTTTTTCTGACAACCTACTATGCCACAATTTGTCCATATCTTTCATATGCAGTTTCTATATAGGGTGCGGAGAGTTCTCATGTACATAAGATATTTGTCTTACAAAAAAGGCCTTAAGAGATATTGCACCTCTTCAACAAGTACAGTCATTTAAACTGCTTTTAAAACTATAAAAATACTGACATTTCCTGGAAGGGAGGGAGGGAGAGAGAGAGACTGACACCCCCACCACTGCCACCTACCCAGCAATAGTGGAAGCCATGTCAGCCTCTCTCTCTCTACTCACCTGAAGAAAGTGCCAGTGGCATTGAAAATTTGTGTGATTATGTGTTAATTTTGTATATGTTACTACTACTCTGGTGTTAGTGAACTTGATTTCTAAGGTAAGTTTCTGATGTCCTATCTCTCCAGTATAATATTACTCTATATATAAAGTTTTTTAAACATTTATATTGACACAAGCCAATGCATGTATATTGTTTTTATGGCAATAAAGTTATGTTTGATTTGATTTACACATTTTACATGTATTACAATTAAATAATACATGTATACTTAAAATATCTACAAAATGGTAAAGGTTGGATGTATTTGAAGTTATAAAAAACTTGATTTATAAAAAATGTTTTTGTTTTAAAAGCTCCCTCATCTTTTTTCAAATCACTTAACTTGGATGTGAAAATTGGGCAAGACTGATTGTCAATTTACTTCGGGGAATCAAATTAGTTGTTGGAAATCAAAATTAAGTGTACTTAAAGTTTAAAAACACTTGATAATTATAGTAAAAAAACTAAGCATTTCAGTTGAAATTTAAATTAAACTTTCAAAAGATTTATTAACAAATTGAAAAATATTGGTAGATTTATTGTGCCACAATTTCTTACTAACATCAGTTGTTCTAGCGGACAAATTAGAGCTGCAATACCAGAGCATTAGAATTGTGTCTCTGTTGGTGAAGTTTGACGATCAATGGCTCTTTTCACAGCACCGGCTAGCCAACACATTCCGAGAGATTTGGTGCAGTGACCAATACCAGGTAAATATTGTTTTTGTGAGTATTTAATATTTTTAGATCTGTGAAGCCACTCTGTTTAATTTTCATAATGATAACTGAGTTTTTATTTACTATTTTACTAACAAAATTATCAATAATTTTGTAACTGAAATATGCCATCAAAACAAAGTCTGTAGTGGTCACTGTAGTGTAAATATACAGTTTGGTATTCTGTAGAACAATATAATAATTCATGAATTGAATTTGCAAAGCAGAGTGTAAATTTAAATTGGAAAGAGTTAATAATAAATAAAAACAAAACATGAGAATTCTTGAACACTTATATTAATCCGAAGCAGAACTATATTAAAATTAGTCTAAATAGCATTAATAACATTTCTTCAAACGTAAACATGAACTCTTTGTAGACGAATAACTGCAAGTACATTCTGGTATATAATTGCTCCTCAGAAAGGAACAATACTATGTTCTAGAGAGTGATCTAAATTGAACATTTTAAAGAAAAGTAGACATTTTTTTATATGACCTTATGATTTATACTTTTTATTGTGTGAATTAATAAATTTATTCCAAAAATCACACCAGATAAAATTTTGTACAAGAGAAAGTCAAATATAATGTTAAAACTTTGAAAAATCAAGTTAATCTATTTAAATCTGTTATTATTAGATTGTTAAACATTCAATTAATTATGCTCCAAGGAATCAGCAGACAAGGTACATGCCTGTGCATCTAATGATAACAAGGTTTTGGCAATGCAGTTAAAACTAAAATGACTTGTTTGTAAAAAATTATGACGGCTATTCCTTGAAAATACTTAAGAATTACAACAATTCTAATTAAGAATGGAGGACCCATTCTAGTAAAGAAAGGAATCGATACTAAGTTGAAAAAAATATAACTCAGCCATTAATATTTTGTCCTTCTGATTATAAGACCAATCAAATAGCTATTAATCTTATCTAAATATTTTTATATACTGAAAATAGTTTGATTGTTGTTCCTACTAATGAAAATGTGATAAAACAAGGTATATGAACTTTGTTTTTGAAATTTGTTAATGATGGAGTATCCCCCCAATTTGTTAATGATGTTAATGCTTTCCCCAAGGTATATGAAAGCAGGACAGAAATTATTATCAAGATTTATCACAGCCTACATAAGCAAAAAAAGTTGATTTATTTGTAGAAGGAAATGGTATTTTCAGAATAAGCCAATGGGCTAAAAATAATTCTAACTGATTGTTTTTTAGGAGAGGCACAAGAAAATCGAAAGTGTAGAATGTCAGCATTGGAAGGAACCGAAGCTACTAGTGAAAATTCTCCTCCATTTCTTCAGCCATCATCCTACAAACATTGATCTTCTATTTCAATTACTCCGTGCAGTATGTGACCGTTTCCTGCCAGATTTTACAGTGAGTTGATTTTTTCTAAATATATATACACTAAAATTACACATTTACATTGTGAAGAAGAAAATGCTGAGCTATTCCAGAAACGTTTTAAATCTTGATGTTTGTTTGATTTCTATTATTTAGTTGGGTGCACCAAAGTATAACTAACATATAACAAAACATAACATTATAACTTTAAAGTCGTATATTTCTAACACCACTTTTTTCATGGACTAAAAACTCTAAACCAGATTTTTCATTCAATTAGAAAGGATTTTGTCAGTTTTAATGATTGTTAAGTCCGTTTATAATAGTTGAAACTAAAGTAAAACCTGTCATATCTGGCTCTTTGATGTACGGAACCTCTGATAACCAAAGACTAAGACAAACAAATGTAAATTCTCCACATAGTCTAAGGAGAGTAGGGATGGGTGAGAAGTGTAATGGGTATTTCCCGTTTAACAGAGGTTGCTTGATTTATTTTAAAGAACAATGACTCTAACATGTCGGTGACAATAGTTGCTATTGCTTCATCATTTTAAGTGCATTAGTACAAGTTTTTTTCTAGTTGGTATATGTATACTATTTTTTTACAGAGCTCAGTTTTAAAAAAAATTGTAGGTCATGTGGTGCCTTCACAAGCAACCCCAATATCCGCACATTTGTATAATAAATTCACGTCTTTTGTATGATGATTCAATAACCAGGTTTTAATCCATCCAGCCTACTCTGGCACCATATTGTGCGGGATATGATAAGTTTCACTGTAATTATAAATGTTAGGTTAGATTAAATGGCACTCAACAACTATAATTATAAACTATCTTCAAGATGATACATCTAATCTTATTAAAATGTTTATTCAATCTTTATTACAAAATTTAAGTAGTGATCTTTCTGATGAAGTAAAAACATGTGCATACCTAAATTTATCAACCTTATTAGCTTGTTGAGCTGTGACTGATTTGCAATTTTTGCAAAGAGTGCTTCATGGCTACGATGGCTTAGTTGAGGCTATAGGTCTAAGATAGGGGTGTGCGAGTACTCGAAACTTCGAGTACGTATTGATAGAGTATTTTACTACTTGAACTCAGCTCGATGCTTCCAAAACTACTCGAAGTTCGATCGAGTAATTGTATTTCACGAAATATCAGATTTACATCTTAGTTTAGTTTTAAGAATAAACAGTTTTATAAGTTATGAATAAAAATGTTCACTTCCTTGTGTTTTATTTTACCCTTAATCATACGTTATCAGTTTGGTACGAGTAATTATGAACTAAACAATATGCTTAAGAATAGGTAGTATACGAAATCGAAACCTGTAGTATCAAATGAACTAGTCAACGTAGTGAACGAGTTCGTTCATTATGATTTGAACTAGTTCAATTCAAAGTGAACAACAGAGCTGGGAAGGTTTTGGGTTTTTTTTTCTTCGTTGTACCTTTTCTTAACAAAATACGACGAATTTAGTGATTCGGAAAATAATTTTTATTGAACGGAAGCCTTATCAAATATCTCGTTTTTTATTCATAAGTTTATAATTTAGCTTCCCAAAATCTTCACTGTATAACTAGTTGGCACTTTGCTGATATTTCAGACTGCATCTCGTCGCCAATATCGGCTACATTTATTATATTAGCCGACTACATCTATGGTTTTCATTCGATTACGCCAGGTTTTCATGAATTTCTCGTTATGAAATAATTATTTATCTGTTGTTCAGTGTAGCCTCATGTATCGAAGTAGTTTCAAGTTGCACATATTTCATTACCAATCATAATTTAAAAACTAATTCATCCTTAAATGTATTTTTGGTAACCTGCTTAGTTATTATTATCAATCAATTGAACTACAGTATTTGTCATCCAGATTTTCAAATTTTATTATATAATTCAGAGCTTATTTCCGGTTAGTTGTAACCTTGTTATTACTGAATTAAATACCCACAGAAATCACAGAATACAGATCCACTCTTCTTGGCGTGTACACAATCAATTTTTTGTTGAGAGGAGGCAATCCTGAAAGCAAATGACTGCATTTGGCGATGACGCCTGAATTTTAGCATCAGTTTGGTTGGATACAGCTTTTGTCAACAAGCTTCGCAACGTTTTCGCGGTACACTTTGAACTGAACCACCAGATAAACATATCAGCCGGCTATGTGAAACAGTATAATTGGCTTGCATAGAAAATCTGATCTGTGATATGAGTGAACAGATTAAATCTTTATAATCCACTTTGTTTCAATTAATAATATACTTTCTTAGTTTCGTAAATAATATTAGTTATGAAAAAAGGAAAACGGTCTAACAAAACAATGCCACATAAAACTGTAGGAAGGCAGGAAGTAAAAAGTTGTATTTATCAAATGTTACAATTACAAACGACAAATCAAAATTATTGTGTTCAGTTTAGATGTTTAGGAATCTTGTTGTCTCTATTGCAAAACTTAACAGGCTTAGGATGGTGTCTGCCTTTTACACTTGTCTTGGGTGAACAGGAAATCCTTCTGTAAATACTCACTCGAAAATACTCGATACTCGAAAAAATCTCTACTACTCGACTCAAACTCAAAAATCACTACTTGCACACCCCTAGTCTAAGAATATACATTTTGCTCTCAAGAGATCCATTTGGTTGCTCAAATTTTGGAGCGTGTGATCCAGTGGTCAGACGTGCTAGAATTGCAAACAGACTTCATAACCTAGATTTTTTCAACATCCATAATAGCCGGTTTCTAAGGATGCTGAAACCAGTATATAATTCTTGACTGTGACTGTAGCAGAATAAATGAAATTCTCATATTGCAAAAAAAAAGACCTTAAGGGCTATAACTAAATCACAGCCTTTAGTGCACTGCAAACCAATTTTCAAAGAAATGAAAATTCAGACTAATTAATCTATACATTTTTGATTTATTAAGCTACATTTTACAAAATTTAAATTTTGTATCGAACACTCATTCGTATAGTACTAGAAATAGAAATAATATTACATTAGATTTTCACAGGCTCTTAAAAACACAATAACCACTGAATAGTTTCTTTAAAAGTTTATAAAAAGTTAAAGAAATCTATCGAAACATATCCTAAAGAAATATTTTTTAACAAATTATATAACTGGTTGGTGAAAACCCCTTTTTATTCTCTAAATGAATTTGATCAATTTGATAATATTCTATTGTAGTTGTTTTCTTAGTTTGTAACATCTTTTTAATTTTACACTTTCATTACTTCGAGTCTATTCAGTTAAAAAATACTTGTTTTTTGTATTATTGTTTACATTTATAGTATAGCTGATCTTGTTTAGACTATCTGTAAAAATTGTGACTATGTCAATGCTTGCTTGTAAAGCCTTACGACAAATAAGGATTGATTGACTAAATTTACATCCAGCCATTTAAGCTCTATTTCTCAAATGTTGCATGTTTGGGCCTGAAGGCTGTTTTGGACACTTGAGAACAAATTATTATTTATGAATCTAATCTTTATACTTCTTAGCTACATTGACTTATGAACAAAAATGGGAATATTTCTCGTTATATATTTATTTTACAATTATATCTCGACCACTAAGTTTTTTTATATTTTCTGATTTTGTATGGTTACAGTTTTTGAGAGATTTCTTGGAGAACACGGTGGCTGGAGGATATACTGTTGAATGGAAAAGATCAGCATTTTTCCGATTTGTAGAACTGTTCCCTCTACCATCAGTGTCTCAGGAGCTGAAAGCAAAAATTCTTCAGCTTATAATTATTCCATGTTTTGCCATTTGCTTTGAGAGAGGTGAAGGGGAAAAAGTTGTAGGCCCAGCTGCACAGGACTCACCAGACAATGTTATATCTGTTTTTATTAAAAAGGTAATTACATACAAGTCGAGAGAAAATCATAGTTAGACAAAAACTTAGTAACAACTAAGAATAAAAGAACTATTGGTATGTTGCTATGTGGTCATGTCTTGAAACCGTAAAACGTAAGGCTCAAGTTTTGAATTCCCCCAAAGTTGATACTTCACTTTTAAATAGCCTGGAAAACTAACAACAGATTCTATAACTGTTATAATATTTAGACAATAATCTCTTTTAGATAAATTTTAATTAAATCAAACATTGATTCTTTTAAAGTCAAATATATGCATTGTCATGTGCCAATATAACCGTACGTATATGGGAGGGCGGGTGGGCCAATATCACCGTACATGTATGAATTGTAAAACCACTACAAACATTAACATATTTTTATATGCGAGCTTTGTAATAAAATAACTGTTTCTTACAAATGGTTTTATCCACTAGGTGATAGACCAAAACAGCGCAACGGCCAACGCCGACTGTGTGAGAATACTTCTGCTGCAGTTTTCCTGTGTGCTGGTGGAGCAAGCATTACCTCACACCGACTATGCAGCCAATAAGACCAACAACCTGCGTTGTCTAATGAATTTTGCCTGGTTGTGCTTCGTGGAGAACAACTGCGTAGATCCTGCCACTCGCTACCATGGCCACTTGCTGCTGTCTCATGTAGTTGCAAAATTCGCTATACCTAAACTCTCTTACCGGCGGGTTTTCATGAGAGGTATATTACAGTTGGTGATATTCTACATTTAATGATAATCTAGTTGGTTTGATTTAGTACATTTACTACTAACTTTACTGCTGTTTTAAAATTTTAAGTGTTGGAAGCTGTTGATAAGCATACCACATGGATGATTTGTTTCTTTTCCTAACATATTACTTGATATAGCAAGTCTACTGAGTTTTTAAGGTGTTCAAACAAGATATATTTGAAATAAGAAACATTTGGTATTGAGGACACTTGAGAACATTGTAACTAGCTAAAGAATAATATGGCCAAGAAAGGAGCCATATTTAAGGGAAAGTTATCAATCTTAAATGAGTACTATCATTGATTATATAAACCTACAATAGATAAACCATCTAATAGGAATATTTGTGCCAGTAATTTTGTTAGTTTGTGTGGCCCGCAACCACAGCTGGTTTAAACTGCATTACATTTACATGTGACTACACTAGCGCTCCACAATAGACCACAAAAACAGCTGATATTTTGAGACTCAAAATTTAACATTGGATGGAAAATCTATTTTTGTATAAAATCAATGGTACTATATTATGCAAATTTTTATTTTTGTATTTTTGAAACGGTAGAGTTTGAAGGAATAAGTCATATACTAAGTTTACAGATTCTTTAACCCTATATCAATTGGAACGTACCTGATTTGTTATATAGGTAAAGATTATGTTAGTTTGTCTTTGTGGTCATATTTCATAGCTATCAGGTATATTAGATAATATCAAATATGCCAGGTTTTATGTAGTCTTTAATTTGACTACATTAAGATCTATAACTTTGCGCCAAAGATTTATTTGACTCAATGGACTTGAAACTTCACCTCCATTTCCTAAATTAATGAGATATTTTCGCCTTATTCTTACTTAACACTCTTGCCCCTTATAAATCGCACTCAATAAAATAGTTATAAAAACCATATCAAATCAGTTCCTTCTAGGGGTGTGTGAGTAGTGATTTTTGAGTTTGAGCCGAGTCGAGTCGTGTAGTTGCCATTTTTTTCGAGTATCGAGTATTTTCGAGTGCGTATTTACAGGAGGATTTCCTGTTCACCCAAGACAACTGTAAAAGGCAGACACCATCCTAAGCCTAGTTACGTTTTGCCAGATTCGTAAATATATCTAAATTGAACACAATAATTTTGATTTGTTGTTTGTAACTGTAACATTTGATAAATAAAACTTTTTACTTCCTGCCTTCCTACATTTTTATGTGGCATTATTTTGTTTAGCCTATTTCCTTAACTCATGACTGATATGATGTGAGAAAATATATTATTTATTGAAACAACATGGATTATTAAGATTTCATCTGTTCACTCCTATCAGAGGTAAGATTTTCTATGTAAGCCAATTTTTCACAGCTTGTTGATATGTTTATCTGGTGGTTCAGTTTAAAGTTTACCGCGAAAATGTACATAAGCGAAGCTTATTAGCAAAAACTGCATCCAACCAAACTGATGTTAAAATTCAGGAATCTGCCAAGTGCAGTCAGTTCAATAGATCGATAATAACTAATCAGGTTTACTAAAAATAATCGTCAAGTCACTTGGGATGAATTAGTTTTTAAATTATGATCGGTAATGAAATGTGTGCAACTTGAAACTACTTCAATACATGAGGCTATACTGAACAACAGATAAATAATTATTTCCTGACAAGAAACTTACGAAAACCTAGCGTATGTGAATGAAAACCATAGATGTAGTCGGCTAATATAATATAGGTCTATGGCTAATATGATATTGGCGACGAGATGCAGTCTGAAATATCAGCTAAGAGCCAACAAGTGATACAGTGAAGATTGTGGGCAGCTAAATTATAAACTTATGAGGCAAAAACGAGATGTTTGATAAGACTTCAGTTCAATAGAAATTATTTTTCTAATCTAAATTCGTCGTATTTTGTTTACAAAAAATATCCAACAACATGTTTCTCCCTCATTTGGATTGATTGTTTTACGTTTTACATCGACATAGTAGTAATAATATGAACAGGGAATTGTTCAGTGAGTTTACTAATTAAAATTATCGTATTTTACAAGGGATGGGTCGGTCTGATGGGAAAATCTTGGTTCTGCGGTTCCGGTTCTAGAAAATCCTAAATGGGGAGATAGCTTTCATATCAGAAATGTTTCAGATGTGAAAAGTGCTTATAAACAGAACAATCATAGGACAATATCCAGCCACAAGATAAACAATATATCTTTGTCAGAAAATATCTGCCTGTAGAAGGCCACTTCCTTATCAGTACATGATTTGGCCATGAGATAAAGAAAATGAGACATGAGACTGTGCGAGTGTTTGCTCAGCTGTTGTTTGTTCAAATTGTTTCCTCAGCTGAACTATGACTTAAAATATATGTTAAGGATGGGTCGGTCCCTAAAGTCGGTTCTCGGTTCTATCGGTTATTGATAAAAGGACTGGAACCGAGAACCGATAGGAAAATCTCGGTATTGCAATCCCGGTTCTAGAAAATCCTAAATGGGGAGATAGCTTTCATATCAGAAATGTTTCAGGTGTGAAAATTGCTGGTAAACAGAACAGTCAAACATCTGCCACAACATAAACAATATATCTTTGTCAGAAAATATCTACCCGTAGATGACCACTTCCTTATCAGTACGTGATTTGGCTAGGAAATAAACAAAATATCTAAGTCAGAAAATATTCGCCCATAGTCTGGCCACTTCCTTATCAGCACTGAAAAGAGACATATAACATTAATGAATAGCAAAGGCACTGAACTAATGCATTCAGTTTTTGTTCAAGAATCCAGAGTCCAGTCTCTTCTCCCTGAGCTCCGCCCTTTTTAAAATGACCCTTTCTTATCACTTCCTGCCTGATAAAAACACCTTGTGGAAACATTCCAATCTGTTTACAACTCATCTAAAAATCTGTTTACAACTCATCTAACATTCTGAAATTAATTATGCTTCTAGTTTTATTGTGTGTTTTGAAAAATGAAAAGTTTTTATGATGAACTTAAGATATTAAAGTTTATTTTTTAAGACTTGTTTTAGATAATGAAAAAACAATGCATACAAAACCTAGAGAATTGGATTGAAAATTAAATGTTTAAGATTAATATTGTGTCAAAACTAAACAAAATGAGTCTTTAGTATTTTTATTTTTAAATGTTTACATTTTATTTTAATTATTTCTTTTCTTTTTACAAAGTTTGAAATTACATTGACTTAACATTTACTGACCCAAAATAGTTTATTATATCATAAATTTAAAAAAAATGTATACTGTAATTTCCAAACACATTTATGATATTATTGACTGTATAGGTTTTTATGAATGGAAGTAGCATTTATATATTCTTAATTCAGTATTATCACCAGTTGAGAAAAGAACCAATAGTTAATAAAAATAGTTTTTTTTTTTTAATTAGCTCAATTGTGAATAAAAATAATTTTTTTAATTAATTATATTATTTGCAAGTTTTACACACAGTTTTAGCGATCTAAGGTATGGTGTTTAGGAAGTTTGATTCTTGCTTGGGATTTAAAGTGACCTGTTCTCGGGATCCTTTTGATTGAGCGATATTATTGATATGAACGAAAAATTTTCCATGGCCTACAGACCATTAGATTTATGTCGGTAACAGATATTTTTTAGTATCTTGATCCGGTTCTATCGTCCCCTTTCTTGGATATAAAGACACTAACTACCACTTCTGTTTTATTCACGCTATTTTAGGTTAGGTTACAAGTGACTGGTAGCCTCGACAACTAACATGTGTGATCACTACTTTCCCAGCTCTGTTGTTCACTTTGAATTGAACTAGTTCAAATCATAATGAACGAACTTGTTCACTACGTTGACTCGTTCATTTGACTATCGTCTTGTACTACCAATTCTTAGGCGTATTGTTTTGTTCATAATTACACATACCAAACTGATAACGTGTATGATTAAGAGTAGAATAAAACATAAGGAAGCGTAAAGTATTCATTCATAACTGATAAAACTGTTTACTCTAAAAACTAAATTAGATGTAAAAATGTTATTTTGTGAAATACAACTACTTGATAAACTACGAGTAGTTTAAGTTATGTAGTACTTACGAACGAACTCAGAACTGAGCTGAGTTCGAGTAGTAAAATACTGGATCAAATACTCAAAGTTTCAAGTAATCACACACCTCTAGTTCCTTCTAACGAACTGAAAACTAACTGAAAAATGGTGGTTTATGAGAGTACTTGCACTCTTACTCAGCAATTTTATAGTAGTCCAAGCTATTGGGATTTTACTAATTATTAAGGTGGTACGGTCGGCATTAGGGACAACTGAATTCGGTTGCTACGAGGTACGTCCAGAAAGTAAGTTCCGTTTGGTAATAAAAATAATTTGTCTACAGATACAGAAAAAATATTTATTGCACTAAAATCTACAACTCTTAAACTACTTTTCTACATAACTGCCGAAATTTTGCAGGCATTTGTCATAGCGTGGCACAAGTTTTTCTATGCCTTCTTCATAGAAGGTTGCCGCCTGTGTCTTCAACCATTTGGAAACATTTTCTTTCAGCTCTTCGTCATCGTTGAAGTGTTGACCGCCAAGGAAAGACTTCAGATGTAAGAACAGATGAAAGTCGCTAGGAGCGAGGTCAGGGCTGTACGGAGGATGGTCAAACACGTCCCAGCCAAATCCCTGTATGAGGTTTTTCGTCACATTTGCAGTGTGTGGTCGTGCATTGTCGTGAAGAAAAACAACACCTTTAGACAGAAATCCTCGGCGCTTATTCTGTATTGCGCGGCGCAATTTCCTCAGTGTCTCGCAGTAAACTTCTGCATTGATTGTTTGACCTCGCAGTAAGAAATCAATCAGTAAGATGCCTTTCCTGTCCCAAAACACTGTGCACATGATTTTTCGAGGTGTCAAGATTTGTTTTGGCTTAACCTTTGCTGGAGATGAAGTGTGCCTCCATTCCATTGATTGCCGCTTAATTTCTGGGGTGTCATAAGAAACCCAAGTTTCATCTCCTTTGACTATCTGTGACAGAAAATCTTCACCGCCTTCATCATAACGGTTCAAAAACTGAAGTGCACTACCCATCCGTTGTGTTTTGTGTTGCTCAGTAAGAATTTTCGGTACCCAACGTGAGCAAAGTTTTCGAAATTTCAGTTTTTCGGTAACAATTTCATGACTTAATGATCGTGAGATTTGGGGGAATTCCATAGCGAGAGCACTCATTGTAAACTTACGGTTTTCCTTGATCTTCTCATCAATCGTGTGAACCAGTTCTTCTGTAATCAAAGATGGACGCCCACTTCGTTCTTCATCATGCACTTCATTACGTCCGTCATTAAAATGTCGGACCCATCTTCTCACCATTGAATCACTCATCGCATTTTGTCCGTAAACCTCGCAAATTTGCCGATAAATGTCAATCGGTTTCACTTTCTTAGCATTCAGAAAACGAATCACAGATCTGATTTCACAAGCGGCGGGATTTTCGATCAACACCGACATTTTAAACAAGCACAACAAAGCGTACGAGACTGACAGTGATCTCAAAATAGCGCACGTTTCTTCTCCTTGATACAGAGCGTCTGCCGCGCATGCGCGGAACTGCGATCGCAGCACTGCAGCGGATATAAATGGAAACGGAACTTACTTTCTGGACGTATCTTGTATCTGTACCTCTAATAGAAGTTACTGACACACACAAAACCTCTTTCTATCCATGGTTTGGGAGGGGAATAATTGCAGGAAGTTGTTGAAGTGAGATCCTTTGGGTGCGATGTCTTGCTGTACTGTGCGTAGTGATTGGATTCTTACATATGAGACGCCGACACAACGTTGTTGGTATTTTAAGGCGAATATGAATGAAATGGTTATATGAGTGTAGTCTGGTTACTAACTGAGTTCAACTGTTCCTCAGAAAGGGCAATTTATTAATAGTCCAACAGCCAGGGCAACTAAGGGACCTACAGCTTTACATGGAATCCGAACCACGTAGTGCTGGTCTGATTTTCAGCTAATTGACAAGTCTGATACTCAGTTATCTCCCCCACACAACATCCGCACAATGATTGCCACCCAACATGGACACCCCAGACTTCTCTAGTAGTGTCCTCGCCGATAACAACCATCAAGCGGACGCCATGTCGGTATTAAGAGGACCGAGCATCCAACCTATCGCCTACAATCTCCCAAACACTTTGTCCCCATGTAGCTGGGTTACAGCACTGCGCCACCAGTGCCGACACATAACATGCGGGTAAAAGTACATGCCTCAGTTGAGTATATAAAGTTAATCAATCTTGAAAATTGGTGGTTATTAATAGCACAAGATGCCAAAAACGACATTGTATTTCTAGTCGTGATAAGTAAAAACAAACATAAACATTAATTAGTCATATGAGGGTCTTTTTTTAAAATTTGAGAATAATCAAATAGTCTTTTAATTGGGCATGTACCAAGAAAGCCCAAACTCGCATCTTTGAAGTGATGTGTTTATAATTATAAATATAATTTTAATAACAGAACTATTTTCATCTAAATAATAGGGAAGCATTTAATAGCCGACATAAAGACATTGCAATCGAAAAAATTTGAAACATTTTTTGACCAAACAGGCTTAATGAAGTAATAGCCTGTGTGGAACGAGGACATAGGGAGGTCGGGTTGTTCATAATCCTGTTTATTTCTGGCCATCGATACTTCCGTTCCTACCTGCACAAGATGGGGAAGGCAGAGAGTCCTGAGTGCACATGCTGCACTAGCATCCAAAACACAGCAGAGCACAACTTTTTCTAGAGTGACGATAGGGCCCTGAGAAGTCGTTCTGACTGCGGAGGTCCATGACTTTGTCTTGGATCATTTCATAGGCGGTATGCTCTGAGGGAAAGACAATTGGAATTGTGTAGTCTTGTATGTTGAGGGCATACTTAGGGGAAAAAAGACAGATCTAGACTACTAATTTAGCAGACAAAAAATAAGCCATGCCCAAAGTAATGTGATAAACGGTTCCAGGCTAGTCTTAGCAGAAGAGGGGGTTTTTTAGTGGGTAGTCTGAGAAACTGAGAGTTCCACACCTTGTTCGTAAATGAATTTTTACGAAATTACCCTGCAGAAAAAGCCAAAAAGCCAGTACTAGATTACTACATTTATCTTAATAGGGGCTGTATAAAATATCCAGAGAACCAACGTATAAGTGTGTATTTAATACTACCCAACACAAATACCTAATTTCCTTCACGTCATATTGTAAATAAAACTGAATGAAATATTTTTAGGGTATGTTCATCTTGTAAACCCAATTATGTTTTAGTTTTCCATGAGTTGCTGAAGGCCCACGCGATAGAAGTGAGACAAGTTGTCAGGCAAGCTTTGGAGATCCTAATACCAGCAATGCCAGTGCGGATAAAAGACGGTTACAAGATGTTGACTCACTGGACCAAGAAGATTATTGTTGAGGAAGGCCACTCCATGCAGCAGTTGTTCCACATCTTACAGCTAGTAGTACGCCACTATAAGGTATGCATTTTGTTTTAAAAAAATTAATTTTGTTATTGTAACGGGAAGTCGTCTATATATTTCCTTCTTCTTCATATATATTTCCGTGACTACTGTTAATCGTTTTAATTCTTTGGCTCAGTAGGTACTATATTTCGTAGTCAGTTAGCTCTAATATATGTATCTTCTGCAAACCCTTATATTTTTCATATTATTAAATTATTTTTTAAAGACTATAATGTTAGTTACAATATATAAAGTGAACTTGTACTTAAAAGTTTAAGTAATTTATTAAAATGCCAGTAATATAACTTTGACTTTTATAAATATTTACAAATTTATTTATTTATATTTACAGGTTAAATTTGGGGCACTAGGCCTAGGATTTCAGCAGAAATGAAAGGAAAGCAGCATACCTGGTAAACTTGGTAAACTGGTACACTGTAAGAGACACAATCACTTCACAAAGAATTGGATAGTGAAATATTTCAGGGCCACTGGCTCCTTCTTCAGTCACGAAACAACTGAATACACAGTCATGTTTGAGGTAGGTGCAACAGAAAATCATAACCGTCCATGCACCTACCTAAAATGTGACTGTATCCAGTTGTTTAGTGACTGAAGAAGGGGCCAGTGGCCACAAAATATTTCACCATCCAGTTCTTAGTGATGTGATTGTGTCTCTAGTTACAGTGTACCAGTTTATTTATATTTAGAATGCTGATGAGCAAGATATAGGGGATATGGATTTCGAATGAGTGTGAGATCGAATGTAAACTTTGTTAAAAATTAAAGCAGACTTTTTATTAGGAAGTGTAATTTATTCATTGTTCAATGACAAATGAACAGTCAGTTGGTGAATATATGCCAACCCATTTCAAAATTTGTACAATTCTGTTTGTGATCAACCTTAGAACTTTAAGCTTATGAAGCTGGGCTTTAACCAACCACACTACCTGCAGAAATACCTACCAATAAATACCAATAACAAAATATTACCTAATAATTACACTTATTTTATCTTAATTAGTGTAATTTTAAATAGTTCAGTAATGTGGTTTTAAACTCGTACTATCCACTTTTGACATACATTATGTAAAGGCTATCTTTAAACACAATAATAAAATAATCTGAATATTTGAGATTTTAAAATATAGAGCATCTAAAGTTCGTTATGTATAACTAAAATTTTATGTTTTAAAAATTACAGGAACTTTGCCTTTTGGCACTTGCTTTGTTGGGAATGAAACATTTTTGTTTTATTTTCAACTAAATGTTCTGTTAATTAACGTTTAGTTAATATTCTCTTTATCATACTATAAACAACTAGCTGGCTGTAGCAAACGTATTGATTTGCTTCTTCTTGTTCACCTAGGTCTACTACCCTGTAAGGCATAGTTTAGTGCAACACATGGTGAACTCAACACAACGGTTGGGCTTTAGCGCCTCGGCAACCTTAGAGTACCGCAAGTTGGCTGTCGAGTTGGCCGAGGTCATCATCAAATGGGAGCTTCAACGCATCAAGGACGAATCAGAAGCTACTGAAGTCCAAGTGAAAATTGTAAGCATTTAATAAGTTTATGAAAATGTTTGTTTTTTGTCACAGAAAACTGTATTAAATTACAGTTTAATTTACAATTTAATACAGACCTAAGTGTTAAAACACTTCTTAGGTAAATATAAAAATCTAGAATCTGTAGTGTTGAATGATATTGTTGTAATAATTAATTTTGTTTATTTGTGGCCATCAATTGACTACATACAACTTAACGCATGATACTTCTTGTTCTTCCTTTCTTCCCATTACTTCATTATCCTTCTATCTGCTTATCTCTGTTCATTTGTCCACACTCTTTGGTTTATGTTTTGGCTTGTTTTCTTCATAGAATGAGCTTTCTCTCAGTACCTTGAAGCTGTTCCTGTCATATATTATTTCTTCTGTAATATCTAATGGCAGTCTAATAGGATAAAAGCATTGAAAGATGATGTTCATATAGTTTTATCCGTCTTCCTAATTGTATGAGTGATTTCATCTATGTTTTTATACAAATTTTCATTTCATTTAAAACATTTATTTCCTTGCTTTTCTTAGGGACTAGACTTTTTAAAAGCATTTTTCTCTATATTTTTTTTGTTCTCTTGGTTTACACTTCTTCTTCAATGTTAGGCATTTTGTTCCTTTAGGAATGAAATCCTTTAGGTAGATGAGTAGGTCTTATAGGATAGGACAATCCTATCCTTACATAACCTAACACAAACTTCTGATTGTTTTTTTCACAATAGGCCAAGTGTGAGAATAATCTAAGTTTTCTTTAGGACAGGAAAACAGTCTTACCTGCTTTTTAAAAATATTAGATTTAAAAAAAAGTAAGTCTGCTTTCCTATTCCAAACAAAACCTGGGTTATAAATTTTTTTTGAGTTACATAATAGATAAAATAAGAAATGTTATCCTTATTTTATTTATGATGTTCAATTAACATGTTCATTAAATGAGAACAATAGCAAGAAAAGTATTATATATTTGTTAGAAATTAGTAGAGAAGAAGGAAAATTTTGAGTTAAAAGTCGATGTAGGGCGAGTTTTTTTTAAGGAAACTCTAGGAAAATTAATTTTTTAAAAACTGATGTATTCAAAACTAATGTGGGCAAACATTTCAAATTTTAGACAATAACGTTTAAGTTAAAAGTTGTGAGGAAGTTCTGGAATTTGTCTACTGTAATGTAGAGTTAAAATGTGTATAATGAATTTGACTGTTAGACTAGCAAGTCTCTAAAACATTATTCTCTTCTGTATCAACAAAATGGTTTCCATCAGTATCCTGCATTATATCTCACCCTTAATGTACTTCTTCAAAGATTTTTTAAAATGTTAAAATGCACAAAATAAATAGAGGCAGACCAGTAATATTAAATAGGTTTGTTAAGTTTGATAGGTTCTGTTTTGTGAAAACAGTGAGTGCAACAATGCTGCGAGTCAGAACACTTAATGCTTATTTTAGTTTGTTTGCTATAAGTATGTAAACATGTAAATAACGATATGTTTTAATTCCACAAGTAGAATTATGAGGATTTTTTTACAATTCATCAAATATATGTAGAACAATTTTACAAATTGGATTATAACTAAGTCAAGTTAGAGAAGCACATGTTCTATTTGTAAACAATTTAAGATGTGCCTCTGATTTAAATAATCAGAATTTAATTACTTGAAATTAACACTTACTTTATGTTGTAATTCGTAGGAAGCAGGTGAGGAAAATGTACGAGGAGATGATAGCAGTTCTCCATGGAAGCGCTTGGCCGTGCCAGGACCATCGGGAGCACCCTCTCCTGTACCTGCAGGGGTTGTAGCCAGTAAAGAAGATGGTGACATTAATAAACCCATTGATCGGGCACATGCAGACGCCGTCATCAACTTCCTCATTAAGCTCGCTTGTCAAGTAAGTATAACAGATTATATATCTTGATTGATTCTGCAAGAGTATTTTTATAATCGTATGTAATTATTAGAAAAGACGAAAGGTAAATACTAGAGATCTTATGAAATTTGACAAGAAAAGCAGGTTCACCTTGTTTGTAAGTCTACTCCCAAAATAGAAACTAAACACAAAACTGCTGAAGGCTATTATAAAATCCTATACTAATCTTTTATTCTTCTTATTGCAAAGATGCTGGTGCTTAGTTATTTAAAGAGCTGTTCATTGTGTGCTTTTCATGTTGAGTGTTCATCAACTACTAAACCAAGGTGTTTTGTTAGATTTTCACTGCTAGGTCAATTATTGGAAAGTATGGGTTTTTATGCTTGGTAGGAATGTTTATTGGAACAATTTTAATATCATTAAGTAATATTAATTTCTGAGCTAAGTCAAACTCAGATAGTTACAACGACTCGTACACACATCACATTCATTCAAAATCTATATCTTGACGATTGGCGTCTTCAGAATAAATAAATAAATAAAAAAGAGTTTGAAATACAGTATTGTTTCATTGATACTAGAATAAAGTATGAATTAATGCTAAATTTCTCAGGTTAACGAGGTAAGTCCCGGAGCAGCCACTGGATTGGGCTCCCCAGGTGAGCTGTTGTCCCGGAGGTGTGTGGCTTTGCTCAAAATGGCTTTAAAACCTGAGGTATGGCCGCAGCAGAACATCAACTTGCGTTTGCAGTGGCTAGACAAAGTGTTCCTGGGCGTAGACGGTCAGCCCAAGTCACCCAAGGACGCACCAAATTTGGGTAACGTTTGCACAGCGCTGGAACTGTTCACATTCCTTCTCGGAGTCATGAAAAAAGAGCAGATATTGGCGACTGTAAAGCCTCTCCAGCGTGGTATTGCTGCCTGCATCTCCAACTCTAATACCAAGGTGACGTCTTTATTACGTACATGTGTGTTTGAAAATTGTTGCACTATTATTAACACCTTTTATAAGTTAGTTTATTTAATCGTTATTTGGAGGCCAGCTAATTCTATACAAACTGACCTGTGTGTGCAGAGGTGGCGCAGTGCCGTAACCCAGCTTCTTGTAGGCGATGGGTTCTATACTCGGACTTCTTAATACCAGCATGGTGTCAGCTCAATGGTTGCCATATACATGGACACTACTAGAGGAGACTGAGGTGTTTATGTTGGGTGGTATTCAGGGTCTGGATATTGTTTAGGGAAGAGAACTGAGTATCAGATTTGTCAATTAGCTGAAAATCAAACTAATTCTACATGGTTCAGATTCCATGTAAAGCAGTAGCTTCCTTACTTGCCCTGGCTGTTGGGCTATTAATGAATGGGCCTTTGTACAATTTAGTTTGGTCATCCATACTTATCCTACACTCAAGTAATCATTCAGATTTGCCTTAAAATATGCACAACCTGTGTTGACATCTCAAATTTAATTAAAAATAATAAGTTTCATTTTGATATGCATTTTTAACTATAGTAAACAACAAAAGAATACGATTTAATCTCGTTTAGCTGACAAACACATGTTTGTTAGAATTATAGAATTTGAACCCATTGCGGATCGATTTATTTAGACGTGCATGCCCCAGAAGGTACAAATTAATTTGCGCACTGTCGCGGCGGCAGAACAGTAACAGAGCGCCGCAATAAAACTGCAGGTAATTGCTTAGATATAACTGTGCTCTGCTAGAGTACCAGCAATATAGTAGTAGCAAGTAGTGAACCAAATTATAGGGTGGCGGGTATGATGTCGGAGTCATACTCTAGATATCGCGCATGCAGTTTGGGTGAAGAGATAACGTCTGAGTCATCGGTATAGATTAGACTTGGTGACAACAACGGCCTCTTCTCAGTCCTCTGTGCCTGTTTCACCAACCTCAATGTCAGTTGTTATATCGGTGCACCGAGTTGGACAGAAACGCACTATAGCTAAACTAAATACAGTATTATATTACTGAACAAAATATAAACTGCTTCTTCAACTTCAACTTACTACTGCGATCTATTGATATTAATGAACGTTTTTATAAATGAAACTCATTTTTAAAAACCCAGTTGATGAATAGTGATACTTACGCAGCCTAATAGAGTCTAATGTAATTATTTGAAGGTAAAAGTAAATAATTATTTGAAGCTGAGCTTGTCATTGTGCCGTTAGGTCCAGCCACTGCATGGGAGTTAAGCTTGTCATTGATCCGCAATGGGTTAACAACCTTAATACTTTAATCAGTATTCAAATTTCATTGTGTAAAGGAGTGACCACTGCTACTTGACAATACTACTGTAAATGCTGTTAACAAGTGGGTCAATTCCACCACAATAGTGTGTACATGTGTAATGGTTGGATCATTACCAGTGTATGTGAATTACGTGGGTCAATAACACTGTACATGTTGGGTTGTGTGGGTGGGTCAAATACCTCCATACTGGTTTGGTTGGGCTAGGTTTTCTGAACCTGTAGTGGAAGCAGCTGAATCAACTCTTAATCTGAATATTTGATGTTCGTTTCTAACGTGATAATTGTCTATATTGCCTACACATTGTTTTGTAATGTTCAAAGTATAGTGAGAGGGTACAGATGAAAAAAACGCCAGTATTCATTTACTATTATGGAAACAACTATTTGTTTGTGAAACATACATAGGTTCTTATGTAATATTTTTGTAATTCATAGCATTGTTTTCATTACAATTAATATTTCACCCCGTGTGATTTTAATGAAACATGAGTTATCGGGCAGTGTGCATTTAGTGTAAAATTAAGAGGTGGAGACAAGATTTTGTTGTATTCCAAGTGCGTTTTTTTGTGAAAGTAAATGGCCAAGTAGATTTAAATTGATAAGAAATTCAAATAGGCTGTGGTTTCAATGAGTTACATAATAGATTTTGTGTGTTACATAATGAGTTACATAATAGATTCTTTTGTGAATCCCTCTGGTCTGAGGAAGGTGAGCGTGGTTCACCGAAATCGATCACCATAATATTTGTGCATTTTGGACTTGTATTGTAATATATTTGTCTTTTTGTGCTTATATTGTAATAAATTAGTGTTGTGTGACGTTTACTTGTACTGTAATAGATTTTGTGAAATAAAAGAGCTTGGTCAGTGCAGAAAGATCTGTCTGGAAAGATGAACCACCAGTTGAAAAGAAAAGAAAAATATATGTATACATAAGTTAAAAAGTGGTGTTTACTAAAGAATGAGAAGGCTCTAACTAATAAGATCATTTAGCACTATAGGTATGGCATAGTTAAAAGCTCCTTTGATTGTTTGATATAGTTAAAAATTCATGATATGATCTCCAGGTTTTGCGTCTGACTCATGGTTTACTTTCACGTCTGATGGCTGTATTTCCAATTGAATCTTCCAGCTCGTCTGCTGTGGCCTCAAAACATGAAGAACTAGACTTCTTGTATGTCTGTGTTGGAAAAGTAAGCTATTTTTAAATTTATCATTTGTACATCTTAAATTATCTGTTCATTTTTAGTAGGGGTGTGCGAGTAATGATTTTTGAGTTCGGGCTGAGTTGAGTAGTTGGCATTTTTTTTAGTATCGAGTATTTTCAAGCGAGTATTTACAGGAGGATTTCCTGTTCACCCAAGTCAACTGTAAAAGGCACACACCATCCTAAGCCTATGTTAAGTTTTGCCAGATTCGTTAATATTTACATCTAAACTGAACACAATAATTTTGATTTCTTGTTTGTAACTGTAACATTTGATAAATAACACTTATTACTTCCAGCCTTCCTACATTTTTATGTGGCATTGTTTTGTTTAAGCTTTTTCCTTTTTTAATAACTAATATGACGTGAGAAAATATATTATTAATTGAAACAACGTGGATTATAAAGATTTAATCTGTTCACTCATATCACAGATCAGATTTTCTATACAAGCCAATTATACTGTTTCACAGCCGGCAGATATGTTTATCTGGTGGTTCAGTTCAAAGTGTACCGCGAAAATGTAGTGAAGCTTGTTGGCAAAAGCTGCATCCAACCAAACTGATGCTAAAATTCAGGCGTCATCGCCAAATGCAGTCATTTGCTTTCAGAATTGCCTCTTCTCAACAAAAATTTGATTGTGTACATGCCAAGAAGAGTGGATCTGTATCTGTGGGTATTTAATTAAGTAATAACGAGGGTACAACTAACCGGAAATAAGCTGTGAATTATATAATCAATTTGAACATTTGGATGATGAAGACTGTAGTTCAATTGATTGATAATAATAACTAAGTAGGTTTTCTAAAAATACATTTAAGGATGAATTAGTTTTTAAATTATGATTGGTAATGAAATGTGTGCAACTTGAAACTACTTTGACACATGAGGCTACACTGAACAACAGATAAATAATTATTTCATAATGAGAAATTCATAAAAACCTGGTGTAATCGAATGAAAACCATAGACTTAGTCGGCTAATATAATAGATCTAGCTGGTATTGGTGACGAGATGCACTCTGAAATATCAGCTAAGTGCCAACTAGTGATACAATGAAGATTGTGGGCAGCTAAATTATAAACTTATGAATAAAAAACGAGACGTTTGATAGGCTTCAAATTTGTTTTATTTGTATTTTGTTTAGAAAAGGTCTTCCAACATGTTTCTCCCTCACTTGGGTTGAATCGTGATTGTTTTACAGTTTACATCGACATCAACGTCAATGTTAACACAGAATCGTTCAGTGAGTTAACGAATCAAAATTATCGTTCTTTACCACCTTTTACACTCCAACTGTGTTATTGTGTAACCTAGTCAGAAAACCATTCAACAATTTGACAGGAAAAATATTGTATGCACAAATGTTACACACAGTTTTGGCATTCTAAGGTGTTTTCGGAATAATAATTAATAGACGTTCGCCACGGATATATATATATATATATATATATATATATATATATATATATATCTCTTTTTTTTATTTAATGGAAAATAAATTAATAATGTTGTGTCACATGCTGCAAGAATGCCATTACAATATTTTATATTATATGATATGGTATTTTCTTACAATTAATCATTGGAACGGTTCCTTGCAGTAAGTATACCATAACCGAGATGAACTTTCGCCTAGAAAAGATAGGAAGTTTGATTCTTTGGATGTAAAGTGACCCGTTCTCAAGACCCTTTTGATTGAGGGATATTATTGATGTAAACAAAATTATGCATATTTTCCATGGCGTACAGACCATTAGATTTTTATCGGTAACAGGTCTTTTTGAACATCTTGAACTAGATCTCTCGTCCCCTTTCTTGGGTGATAAAGACACTAACCAGCATTTCTGTTTTATTTAGACTATTTTAGGTTACAAGTGACTAGTAAACTCGGGCAACCGACATGTGTGATAGCTACCTTCCCAGCTCTGTTGTTCACTTTGAATTGAACTAGTTCAAATCATAATGAACGAACTCGTTCACTACGTTGACCAGTTCATTTGACTGTAGGTCGTGTACTACCTATTCTTAGGCGTATTGTTTAGTTCATAATTATGAGTACCAAACTGATATAGTATGATTAAAGGTAAAACACAAGGAAGCGTTCATTTTTTATTCATAATTTACAAAACTGTTTACTCTTAAAAGTAAATTAAGATTTAAACCTATATTTGTGAAATACAACTACTCGATCGAGTAGTTTTGGAAGCTTCGAGCCGAGTTTGAGTAGTAAAATACTCGATCACATACTCAAAGTATCGAGTACTCGCACACCCCATTTTTTAGTATATTGATTTTGTAACTTCAAAATTCAATTTTAGGCTGTGGTAATTTTGATATTGTAATTTCTCTAAATGTTTTTATAAAGTTGTTCTGTTAATTTTTGCATGAGTCCTTCCTTAACTAAATTTCAGTGAATTTATTTTTTTTGGTATTTTATGTTAGATGTTCTGACAGTGTGTGTTTCAAATCAGCAATGATTTGCAATTGATGAGATAATCTATTTCTTCTTTTTGTATTTGTTGTTAACTCAAACAAATAATATTTGTTTGAAAAAATAATAATAACAAAAAAAATTGGATTTTATTAATCATTGTTTAAGAAGGCTGTGATGTTATTAGCTGGTACTATCTAGCAATAATTTCTTCTGTTTTATATATTTGTAATTTATTCATCCAATCCATTTTTTTAAGTTTGTGTAATTTTATCCTCAACTCAGAGTATTTTTTAGTATCAATAAAAAAAAAAAAAAAAAAAAAAAAAAATGCTGCTGCACTTTTAGTGGAAAAATAAATAATTGTCCTGCATTTAACATTGCAGTGTATGAATAATTTAAAATTGGATATTGTATGTCATATGATATTGTATTTTTTGTAATTTTTTTATAAATATATTAGTCCTACCCATTCCTTTTTTTCGGTATTTGAAGGGAAATGTTCTAGTGTCCATTAAAATTTTAAAAGTTACAATATATTTTTGAATAAGTATACATTTCTCCAATACAAAATAATTGTTTTCATGACAGATTAAATTAATTTTGTTTTCTTGCTATTTGCTTGTAGGTCATATTTGAAGGACTAGCCATCTACGAGAAGAACTCATCTGCAAGTTCGACATCTCTGTTCGGGACTCTAATGATGCTAAAAGCTGCATGTTCCAGTAACCCAGGATATGTAGACAGACTCATCATTCCCTTCCTGAGAGTCATTCAGCGCATGGCCCGGGAACATCTCAACACGACCAACACTGAGAACTCACCAGGTATGATGAATTCTCTATAATAAATAAGCATAAAGGCAAATTTAGTTATGTGAGTTAGTGAATCTAAGATTTATATCAGTTTGAACTAAATGTAGTGGTTAAATCTGTACATTAATGATCATATCATAGACTATGGAAACAAGTAAAAAGACGAAAGCTATGTATTTTTCATATACATGCAATTATGCTGCTGTCTAATGCTGAATGGTCTCAAATAAGCGATCTCATTCTTTACACAGACGACAAGACAGCCATACTTAAAGCAAATAGCATATCTGAACTACAGCAAATAACAGAACAAACAATAAATAATCTGTCCTTTTGGTTGAAGAATAACGGATTGAATCTAAATTTTGAAAAAACCAATTTGGTAAAATTTCAAACTACTCAATGTAAAGATCTAACAAAATTTAAAGTTCAAATAGACAACAGTTTTGTTAATTCTACTGCGTCAACCAAAATATTAGGAATAACATTCGATCAAAATCTAAATTGGAAATTATATCTAGAATCTGTTAAAAAGAAATTAAACTCAGCTTGTTTCCAAATTTCAATTGAGAAGTACAACTGATCTTGGTACAAGATTTATGGTTTATTATGCTTATTTTTACTCTATAATGCAATAAAGAGTTGAAATTTGGTGATCAACTACCGCCTTAAATAGTATTTTCAAAGTCCAAAAAAAAAAAAAAAAAAAAAAAATGATTAGGATTATGACGTTTTCAAAACTGAGAACATCTTGTAAACCTCTATTTAGAAATTTGGGACTGCTTACTCTACCTTCTTTATATATTTTTAAATGTATTTTATTTGTTAAGACTAACCCCCAACCCAATATAAGCCAACATCAATACAATACAAGAAATAAAGGGGATTTTATACACAATAAGCATCGCCTCAGCTTGTTTCAAAGTTGTCCCACTTATATGGGAGGGAAATTTTTTAACAGACTGCCTCATGAAATTAAGTCAATTGAACTAATGTCTATATTTAGAAAATCACTTGAGCAATATTTAATAGAAAATGTGTTTTACTCTGTTAAAGAATTTATTAATCCTGACAGTATATTATGATGAATGTGAGGTAGAAAGTTGAAATATGTATTTTTTAGTGTTTATATTGCATTTTGTAAATATTTGTTAGTATTTAAGGATTATTGACAGTGTCACCTGTTCAGTAGCACTGCTATGTATTTTGAACGTTTTTGTGACAATAAAGCAATTTGAATTTGAATTTAAACAACTGTTTGCTTTCAATCGTACATTTACAATAGATGCCAATTTGTAGAAATTACCTATAGAACGCATGAAAATAGAATCTTAAAGGTTTCTTCAGAAACTGAAATGATAAGATATGGTGTCCCTCAGGGATCGATTTTGGGCCCTCTTCTGTTCCTATGCTACATAAATGATGTAGGGAGCGCACTCACATGTGCACCCCAAAATAATCTGTGTCTTTATGCAGACGACTCAAATCTTAAAGTAGCAGCCAATACTGTTGAACAGGTTGAGATAATAAGTTTCATTGAATTAGAAAATATTGGAACTTTCTTTAAGCAGCACAACTTAATGTTAAATGCTCAAAAAACTAATTTTGTAAGATTTAAAACACACAACAACAAACAGATAACCGAACCATTAATTACGTACAACTCAGAAGAAATTGAGAGTAAAAAAAGCACACAATTTCTCGGCCTAACAATAGATCAACATTTAAGCTGGGACAAACATGTGGATAAAATATTATCAAAATTAAGCTCTGGGATATTTTCTCTTTACAGGATGTCGTTTTTTTGTAACCAAAAAACACTAAGAAATATATATTTTGCAAATTTCCACTCTCATTTATCTTTTGGAATATGTCTCTTTGGTGCAACGACAAAAACAAATATGGATAAAATTCTTAAACTACAAAAAAGGGCAATTAGAATTATAATGAGACTAGATTACAATGAAACAGTAAAGGAGAAATTTAAAGAATTACAAATTCTAACAATATATGGCCAATATATTTATGACACGGTTCTAATTGCAAAAAATAATCAAATAAGTAATGAATTAGATCTTGAACCTCATCCATACAACACCAGAAATAAAAAATGCATTGTAACAACTCATCAAAATTTAAAGTATTATGAAAAAAAACCATCATACATGGGGCTGAAATTTTTTAAACATCTACCCACTAGTATAAAAAATTTAACTAATATGAGAATATTCAAAAACACAGTTAAATGTTTTTTGATAAACAAGGCATTGTATTCTCTGGAAGAGTACTTTTCCACCTCCTCGTAGTTTTAGATGTACTTGTATTAGTAGTTTTAAGATGTACAGACTGCGAGTCTTTGGACACTATTCAATTGTATACTTAGTGTATATATCTGATGAATAAAGATTTTTTTGATTTGATTTGATTTGTACTAATAGCTTAGCTGTTGGTCACTTCAGATCGTGCTGGAGAGAGACAGAGAGATATGAAGAGTCGAAGAGAGGTTATAAGGTCACGTTGTGAGGACAGAATAAGAACTACAGAACATGTTTTACAGGACCCATATGAGTCGACAGTCATTTTGTTTCTATAGTCAATGATCATAGCCTCCTAACACTAATAAAAGTGTGAGAGTGCATCAATCTTGTAGAAAGCTTGATATTCAGGTTAATAGAAAATCTTTCCACTTCAAGATAAAATTGTGTTCAGTCCATATCTGACCACCAGCACACTTTAGTTTGAAGATGCTTCACTATTTTGTTTTTTGAGTCCTGGCATTCACATATGCAATGAAAGTTTGATTGTGCAAACTCACGGAACCGATTTAACAGTGTCCACTCCCTACGAGGGAAGTTCATCCCACCTACAAGTATTGACGGATCGTTAATAAGGAACTTATTATGTCCATCAAAACTGTTTTACGCTACGGCCCAGCTGGTATTGAGCGAGAAGTTTGATATGCTCAAATGGAAAGCAGTATGTAGAGGTGGGTTTCGAGATTTTAAGCGACTGTTCTGACGTGGGAGATCCTGTATAATAGGTAGGTGCGGGGCATTCCAGATCTTATTGAATTCTTTGAGTAGTGTCTCCTTACGCCTTATCTCTGGAGGAGCTATATTGCACAGCACTGGGAGCCAAGGAAGTGGAGTTGACATGAGAGTGCTACTAATAGCTCACATGACCCTATTAAGTTGGACATTGACCGCTTTAGTATGAACACTATTGAACTGAATGGAAGCACTATATTAGGCAGCTGAATAAACCAGTAACAAAGCAGTAATAGCAATTAGCTCCCCAAGTTGTTCCGGCAATATGATGTAATACATTTGCCCTGGTTATAATTTTAGCTGCTGTATTTTTAAGATGGGTTTTAAAGGTCAGCAATCGATCTAACATTACTCACAGGTACTGTGGATACTCATTATGATGGAGTTTTACACCATTTAGGAAGATGTTCAGTTTTCGATTAGCCAGTCTGTTACTTAAGTGGAAGCAGGCTACTTTGGTTTTTGATGGGTTAGGATTCAGTTTCTGGGTTCTAAAATATTTTTCGAGGGCTGCAAGGTCACTTGTAAGTGTTTCTTCAGTAGTTGTGAACTTCTTATGTTGGTAAGCTAAAGCTATATCATCCGCATATATAAATTGTCTAGACTTTGTGATTGGGATGTAAGCAGTACACATTTAATAAAATTGGAGCAAGTACAGACCTCTGTGGCAGCCCATCCTTCAGCTGTCTGAAAGACCTTTCTTCACGACCGAGATAAACTTTTATTAACCTGGAACTAAGCATTGACTGGAAAAGTCGCAATAGAATGGGGCAGGGAAGGAGGCTGTAGAAATTAAACAACAAACCTTTGCTCCACACTGTGTCATAAGCTGCTGTAAGACCAATAAAAGCTGCAGATGTTTTCAACTTCTTTTCAAAACCATTATCGATAAATGATGTCAGAGCTAGTATTTGGTCACTAAAACTTCGGCCAGGGTGAAAACCAGCCAGCTCAACTGGAACATAAGAATCAAGAATGGGTAATATTCTACTGTATAACAGCCTTTCAAGCAACTTATAACAAACACTAAGAAGAGATATTGGGCGATAACTTTCCACTCGTTCAGGATATTTTCCAGGCTGCAGAACAGCTACTACTTTTGATCGCTTGAATGCTTTTGGAAAATTACCTGTAGCTAATACCTTATTGTAGACTGTTTGAAGCCATTATTTCACTTTGCTACCAGCATGCTGCAGAAATTCCGGAAAGATACCGTCAAGACCGGTTGCTTTCCCTGCTGGTATAGCAGAAATCGAAATCGCTCTGTCTATGTCTTTCTCTGTGAAATTTCTGGAGACTTCCAAGGGTGCCATTTGGCTCTTTTTTATTTCATTCAACTTCTAAAGCACATGTTTGTCAGTAGGATGGCGGTTTGACTTTGAAAGCTGACTATCCGTTTCGCTATTTTAGAGGCCTTTGGGCGGAGCACTTCTCTTTGATTTTGATATTTACCAATAGAGAGTTTCCTTAAAAGTGACCAGGCTTTTCTAGTGCTGTAGGTAAAGTTTATATCTTCAACAGTTTTATCCCATTTTTCTCTTCTGGTACTGTCAAGAGAGTGCAGCAGCAAATTAGCTGTGTTGGAGTTTTTGGTGGCATTAAAGTCCTTGTAAAAGTCATCTGACTCCTTACTCCATCGTGGTATATACTGACATCTGTATCATCTTGGTATGCAAGCTTTAGCAATGGACGAGACGAGATTTGTAAAACGATTGTAATTTCTTTTTGTTGGAGGAATGAATCTGATGCTATCGTCAAGCTTAGTGGTAAAGGGCTTCCAGTGTGCTTTATTAAAATTCCATCTAGGCTGTGGAAAAGATCGAGTTATAGGAATTTGGATCCCAAATGAAACCAGTACTGATCTAAGTATGAGAGTGGGGAAAAGCATCAAGAACTTTTCTCCTAATTGGCTTTGGTCTTAATGATCGTTCACATGAGCAGAAGCTTAAGTCAGGGGAGTAACCTCGACACCAACGAGCTGATAAAAAGTGGCTGAATCTTTAGCATCAAAGTTGAGGAAAAGGTTATTCATTTTAGCTCAGTCAGCAAGCTTTCAGGCATTCTCATCGTCGGTGTTGTAACCCCATTGGCTATGGTGACTGTTAAAGTCCCCCACATAGAGGACTGGGTGTTCAAAACTTGGCAAAATCATATCGTCAGGCCACTGGATGTTAGGATGCTTATAAACATTATCTATTATAGTTTCTGACACTTGGATGGCCAATACAAAAGATGTCACCATCAGAGCTCTTATGCCTAACTGACACATTTTCAATGTTATGCTTCACGTAAGCTGCAATACCATAAACCCTATGCCCTATAGAGGGGGACTGGTCTCTTGTGACACTGTCATCAGGCTCGGGGCGCAAAGGGCCATGGAGTCTAGGCGCGGTGGGCTAGGTGACAGGACCACAACCCGGTGTATCTAATCTAATCTATGCCCTATAGAATCAACAAGTCTGTATCCGGAAATATTGCCTCTTGCACTATTATTATCTTCGATATGGGTCTCTTGGAGTGCAAGGATATCAACATTGTTTTCATGAAGTACCCTACTGATGCACTCACTCTTTGCCTAAAATGTACTACGTATAAAACAGAACCTATTAATTTAAAATTAGCTTGGTCCTCAAAAGGGCCTTTTTTATGTTTTGTGGTAGCTGCCATAGCTGGGAGATCACAAAAACGTGACAATACAGCTACCCGATTTGTGGCTCGTTTAGAATTACCAGGGTGTTCGTACAGCTTAAAAGATTTGCTGTGGTCGTGAACATCACACCCCTGCCCAGGAAGTGACATTGAATTTAAAGTATTTGTCACTTGAATTTTAAAACTTAAGGAAAGAAAGGTGTTGTTAGTATAATAGAATAGTTTGATCATATGCAGTTATCCTCATCTATCAGAATTTAATGAAAATAATTATGTTCTGTTCTGGTGTGCAGAAACAATTATTTTAAAACAATGTAATGTTACTAATTTAAAAGCTTCAAGTTAATATTGTAACAGTTAAAATATCTGTTTATGGAGTATTAGTTTTGTTTAATGTATTTTGTGGTTTTCAGTAACAAGTGATTTGTTGATCCTGAGCTTGGATCTGGTGAAAAACAGAGTTGGAATCATGACAGTAGATACCAGGAAAACATTCATCGGAACTATTCTGGTTGGACTTATAGAAAAGACACAGGATATAAAAGTAATGAAGGCCATCTGTAAGGTGAGTGTGTCTCATTAAATGTCTGAAAACATTTGAAACTGTTATAATTGTATTTTTTTAAATTAGAAAATTATTAATGAATAATGTATAACAACATATTTATTCAATTTTCTGATTAACGGTTACACAGTAATGACATTAGTCTTGTTTTGTTGGGATAGAGTTTTACTATGAGATAAAAGATTTAAGTTTGGCAAATTTAATTTTTTTACAAAAATATAAATTTATATTTTTTATTTTTGTAGTTTGTACTAACATAACGTACCATAAACTTAAAACCACTACCTATATTAGTTTTTTAATCCTGTAATACATGTAATTTTTAGCACATACATAATATTTGAAGCATTTACCTTGTTAAATTTAAGAATTATGTTGTATTTTCCAAATATATAGTTAGATATTTAAAAAATCACATTTTACCACAGTGCCAATACATTTTTCATCTGAAGTTCATAACAAGTTTTAAAATCACTATTTCTATTTGTTCCTTATATAATATAGAAATATCGTACCAATTTTCGTGGAATTTGATTGAAATTGAAGACGTTTTAATCAAAGAATAGTGAAAACGATCGCTATAACGATCGTTGGCGTTAAAAGGAATAAATAAAATGTTTGTTATGTTCTTCAGATGGTAGAAGAATGGATGAAAGTGGGAAAGAACGGATGCGCTGTTGCTGGAACTGCTCAGCTGAATGCTGGTCCTAGTCTACGAGAAAAGTCCATCCTGCTTGTAAAAATGATGCAATATGTTGAGAAGAGGTTTCCAGATTTGAACACTCAGTTCCTGGAACTAGTTAATTCTGTTTATAGGTAAGACTCTAAAGTAGATGTTTAAAAACACCTAAGATTTATTTTAACATAAACTGTTAAAAGACAACTTATTTACCAAAGAAGAAATTGAATATCATTCTTGTTATTGTCACAAATAAATTTGTATAGCCATTGAATGCATTTCGTTATACTGAACATTAGTAAATTCCTTCTACCTATTTTTTCTGAATATTTTAAATCATTTATATGCTCAGTATTTAGAAATTATTCCTGTGAATTACGTATTTGTTAAATTTTACTTCTTGCCTGATTCTGTTTTATTCTATTATTCATATGAAATTTGTTAAAAGAGAGATAAATCCATTTATTGACCAAGAACATATTTACATAATATATACAAAATGTTGTATTAAGATAAAAATAGACCCACATGGGTTTAGGACGACCTGTGTGTGGGATGAGTTCTACCAAATAAACTAAAAACATGTATTAGTACACCAGTGTTCTTAAAAATAACTAGTCTAACTAAGGATGTAAAATATATATAATAAATGATAATAAAAATGCTAGGACATATTAGGACTGACACCGAATTGCAAATGCAATTCATACAGATTTAACAAGTTGACATTTGGTAAAGTACGCTAGGTAGAATATAGAACTAGTGTAAATAAAAAATAAAAAAAAGAGGAAAGTAAAAGATGTTAAGATAAAGAAAGGACATGACAAAGAAAGGACATGACAGATGGAATCTTTTCAACTGTAATATGGAAGCATATGTACACATACATGACACATATATATTCAAATTCAGTTACGTATATATATAGTGTTCACGTCAACAGAGTACGGTGTTAGCTATTAGAGTATTCGAAGCTGATAAGGGACTCAGCGCGGTCAAGGCCAATATCCAACAACCATTCAGTAATAACCCGTTTATAAACATCTTTTGACACCGGGATTCTCCTAATCCATGGAGGAATGTTTCGATAAAGGAAGTTAGCAACGTAAAAGGTGTTAAATAAATTGACTAACTTTACTACTTGGGGGACCTGCACTCCTACGTTTACTGCCCTTCTGGTGTTATATTGATGTTCAACTGGTTAAATTATTTGTTCTTTGTGAATGAATGTATACATAAGTAGCGTTTTTATATAAAGCTGTCTCAGTGTTAAAAAATTAGTGTCTTTAAAGAGTTGTTGCGTAGGATACTGTCTTTGTTTTTTAAAAGCAGCTATAGTAATTAATTTTCGAACAATTAATAGTGGTTCAATTAAACTTTGACTAGCTTCCCTCCAAACTAAAATTCGATTAAGTGTATGAAAAATAAACGGATTTCATATCTTTTTCATTTAGAATTTCATTTAATTGTTTAAATACAAAAATTAGTTTCCTAAGTTTATTTTTTTAACACTGTGATGTGGGTTTCCCATCTTAGTCTCGAATCTATTATGACACAAGATATTTGTAGTAATATCCTCTCTATCACACAATAATCACACGCTCCGGTTACAGGAGTGCAATGCCAGCCTCAGGTGCGCAGGTGGATCGCTCGGGTTGCGGAAAGCAATGGACATTTATTTTATTAATATTCATAGTTAAAATATTTTGCGCAAACCAATGTTTAATAATACTTAAATCAGAAGCAGCATTACTGTATACCTGTTTCCAAATAGGACCGCTAAATTTGACGGCAGTGTCGTCAGCAAAAAGAAAGAATGTTCCTGATATTGGTAATTTATTTAAATTGTTTATGTAAATGGAAAAAAAGGGTAGGTCCTAGTGTGCTACCCTGTACGTTACCATAGTCTACGTTTAATAAATAACTGTATATGTTATTAATATTTACAACTTGCTTCCTTCCATCTAGGTAGCTTTTGAACCAATGTAATTCCGTTCCCTTAATTCCTAAACATTTCATTTTAGTAGGAGAATATCTATGAATAGAGTCAACTGCTTTAGAAAGGTCTATAAAGACCAAATGTACTTTTTCGTTTTTGTTTATAAAATTAATAATGGTTTTGTTAATTGAAAATAAAGCATTGTTTGTATTTTTGTTTTTCCTGAAACCAAACTGATCTTCCGTTAAAATTGCATTATTTTCGAGGTAAATTTGTAGCTGTGATTTAACGCATTTCTCCAAGATTTTTGACACTTAACTGAGAGATTTGTCCATAGTTATTGAAATAAATTTTTTGGCTGAATTTATAAAAAGGGATCAAGTTAGCAGTTTTGAAAATTTCTAGGTAGATACCAACTTTTGACTAAGGTTAATAATATGTTTTAGTGGTGTAATTAGATGCTTAATGTTCATTTTAATATTTTTACTAGAATATTATCGATACTAAGAGCAGAGCCACCGCGCACCATGCCAACGCAACCCTCAATCCGGCTGTCAGCTACCGGATCAAGGCGGAAAACATGACTGGCTCCATGTACGGAATGCCCACAGTTGGTGGCAAACTCTGAGCTAGATTACTACCAACACTAGAAAAGAAATCATTAAACGAGTCTGCCACCCCCTGCACGCCCCTCGCCAGAGTCACTGCTAAAATGTTTTACAGGAAATATTATTTTTCGATTTCAATCCACTTACAGTACCGCTCAAATTAATTGGAACACACAGGGAATTTCACTCTTTTTATCATGCGACAGTTGGCATCACTGCTACATCACTTGTATTGAACAAACTAACAACCTAACCTCAAAAGCAGTTAGTGCACATGTGATTCTTTGTGTTGAACACATTTTCAGTGAAGTATTGTGTGAATTGTGTTATTGTTGCGCGTTTTTGTGTTTGTTAAACAAACTATTGTAGTTTTTCAATAACTCAACTGATGGATACCACACCTAGAAAACGTAGCAAGATTATTACACTACATCAGTATGGAAATATGTCTCAGAGGATGATATCTAAAGAATGTAAGGTGGGTCTAGCTACTGTTAACCGAATTGTTAAGCAATTTAATGATACTGGCTCCTTTTCTGTTAACAGAATAGGAAATTGTGGTCGTAAAAGGAAAACCACACCACAAACTGACCGCCAATTAATTAGGACTAGTAAGATCAACCCCAGGTTGTCGGCTGTAGATTTGGCACGAGAAATTAACAAAAAAGGGGTTAATATTCATGTTAGTACTGTTAAAAGAAGGCTGTCTGAAGTTGGGCGAAAAGCTTACCGACCTAAGAAAAAGCAGCTTCTTACTGTAGCAATGAAGAAGAAACGCTTGCAGTGGGCTAAAACCTACAAACAGTTCACTGTTGAACAGTGGAAAAATGTCCTTTTCTCTGATGAAACACATTTTTTGGTTCAGCGACATAAAGTAAACTTTGTCCGCAGAAGTGCGAATGAAGCTGAGACATCAGCTCACATCCTTCAACAATCAAAACATCCACCCAAAAAAATGTTTTGGGGCTGTATGTCCTATAATGGTCCAGGTCCATTAGTTCCCATAGAAGGTATGATGAATTTAGACAAATATATTGCTTTATTAGAAAGAAGAGTCGTTCCACTCCTTTTGCAAATGTTTCCAGAAAGCAATGGAATTTTTCAACAAGACTCGGCTCCATGCCATACATCTAAAAAATGCAAGAAATTTTTTTTGAGAACAAAATAACGGTTCTGGAATGGCCTGGCAATTCACCCGATTTAAACCCAATCGAAAATCTATGGGCTATTACTAAAAAAAAAGGATTGCCAAAGAAGATTGTACTACAAAAACATCCACGATTACTGCTTTAATCAAAATATGGTTCCACGATGAAGAAATAAAAAATATATGCAAAAAACTAATAGAATCAATGCCAAAACGCTGTGAAGAGGTTATAAAACACAAAGGAGGACATATTAATTATTAGGGAGCTGTTTGTAATTTTTTTTATCAATAAATTGTCTTTCATTTAAGAATCGTAGTCGTTTACCTGGTGTTCCAATTAATTTGAGCGGTACTGTACTTTGTTGATAACTTGCCAAAACATTCTGGGATTCCCTACAGATTGTACTATAGCTCTTATAGTAAGATATTTTTGCACCTTTGATTTCCTTAGTTAAATTATTTCTGAAAATTTGATAATCAATTTTTAATCGGTTATTAAATGATTGTTTCTATAAAATTTTGCTCATTTTATTTTGATGGCGTATTGTTTGAATTAAATTTAGAGTAATCCATGGTTTTAGCTTTTGTATCTAGTTAACTTATATTTGTCTTTTGAAGCTAGAAGAATAATATTTTCAATCGTTTTCATAAACTCATCACAACTTTTATTAACATCCTGTAGAACCAGCATATGTTTCCACGATTGATTTTCTATCAGACCGTACATTTCCCTCATGTCCAGATAAGTAACAGTATCTTGGTACACAATTGGTCGGTAGCGTAGTTGGTTCAATCCCAGCTTCATGTGCTAAAGGTTGTCAGTTCGATCCCAATCAGAGTCAATACATTTTGAGAAGGATCAGCTGATAACCACCGGCTGTTCATTTGTCATTGGGCTATTAATTAATGACACTTTCTAAGGAATAGTCGGCCTTAGTTTGTAACAATGACTACATTCGCTCATCTACACTCATCACACTCAATCGAAATCCATATTCGCCCATATCTTGACGATCGGCGTCTTATGAATAAATAAAAAAAAAAAAAAAAATAAAATAAAAATCTGTGCCAGTTT